>BRDA01066234.1:21078-52468 GCA_036984385.1 Crenuchus spilurus | reverse complement strand
TTTGTCTGTGTGTGTGTGTGTGTGTGTGTGTGTGTGTGTGTGTGTGTGTGTGTGTGTGTGTGTGTGTGTGTGTGTGTGTGCTTTAGGTGGTTGAAGTTTGAGGAGGATGTGGAGGATGGTGGGGAGAGGTGGAGTAAACCCTACGTAGCTACACTCTCTCTGCACAGCCTGTTTGAACTGCGCAGCTGCATCATCAATGGGACCGTTCTCTTGGACATGAGAGCCGACTCTATTGAGGAGATTGCAGGTTAATTCCTGCAAATGATTGAGTGGTTTGGTTTTCTAATAAAAATCAGGGTCCACACTTTCCGGGTGGCACAACTGTCTTTGACTCTGTTGTCAGGAGATTTTTAGTTAGATCCCTGGCAGTGCCACCTTGAACAGGAATCACCTACTAGATTTCTACAAATAACAAATCAAAAATCAGGCTTTAAGTTGGCTGCTATTGAGATTAACTGTACAGTGTACTTTTGTCAATTTTTATATTCCAAACTACATCACAGAGCAGGTTGTCATTTGTGATTATCAGCTTTGAGGCAAGTGTTTAATGATTCAGTCTTGCAGTTTACATGATGCTAATTGTTGATTTTAAGCTTCCATCACTTTTTAACTACTTAGCATCATAGCTCCAGTGCTTAAAAAGCAAGATTTCATCACCAAACACGTTTTTTGTCTATTATATGTGAGATGGGAAGAAAAGAATATGTATTGTTTTAAATATGTATCACTTTAAGACCTCTGATTGTGCAAAACCGCAGGCATACATTCATAATAGTTGCATGCTGGTTTTGCCGTAGCATCATCTTCCAGTGAATGCAGTTATAATGAGCGCTATTCTGGAAGTCTCCTTCGGATCAAAGCTTATGAGCTGAGAGAGACACAGGTGTATGTGGGCCTCATGGCTGGACTGATTATCAACAACCTCTCTGTACACATGCCCTCCTACACAGCTGGCAGACACGGAGAACAGGTGGTGTGACTGTCGCAGACATCTTTAACAGAGAGCAAGTAATGTAATGGTGAAAATTAGAAAAAGAACTGAGAGAGAATCAAATCAACTGAATAACTTATTCATACTAATTGAAATGATTCAGCAGGGGTCAGTACACTGTTAGCTTGGAGGGAGGGAGAGTGAGAGCAAAGAAGATTGATTAAGCTCCAGAAGAGGGAGGGAGGGAGAAATGGAAAAACGAAGGAAGGACAGACTTGCTGCCTCAGCTCCTAAGAGACTGCAGGGAGGACAAGAATGAGGGAATGAAAGAGAAAGAAAGAATGACAAGGAAAGAAAGGTGGTAGGTGTTGCAGTATTTAGCCAGTGTAATAGAATGATGGTAGAACTTAATAGAACTGTAGTAGAATTTACATGAAAACTTTATATGTAATAAGGCTTAGTCAAACTAGCCAATGTCCGTGGGAATCCAAAAATCCAATCAACAGTCATTAGTCAATTATTAACAGGCTTAATATTTACCTAATAAATCTGGACTTATCTAGAACAATTATAAATAGATATGTTTGTA
Source organism: Crenuchus spilurus (assembly GCA_036984385.1). Classification (NCBI taxonomy): domain Eukaryota; kingdom Metazoa; phylum Chordata; class Actinopteri; order Characiformes; family Crenuchidae; genus Crenuchus; species Crenuchus spilurus. The sequence goes on along the minus strand of BRDA01066234.1, from coordinate 50,948 downwards.
GTTGTTACTAAATAAAAATGGAAGTTGTGTAAAATGAAGGTAAGGCCTTATTTTTAATTATTATTTTTAATAGGCCTTATTTTTAATAGGCCTTATTATTATTATTATTATTATTATTATTATTATTATTATTATTATTATATAAAGTTAGTAATTAATGTCAACAATACATGAAAAATAGTTCTGCCATAAAAAATTATTAAAAAGGCCCTAAATTATTTGGGCCTTTGGCGTAGGCCCTGGCTGCACCCCAGGTCTGCAGAATTTGGTCTAGAGCAGACACTGCTGGACAGATAGATGGCTGAGGCAAATCCACCAATTTAAGCAACAGGACCTGGGCCAACATGGTGATGGTGGGGAGGAAGGAGGATGACGGTGGCTCGTCTGTACCTGCGATAGAGCGGAGGCGAATTGCTTCCTTTTAAAGTCAAGTAGTAGCTTGTGATTGGCCAGGAAGCCGAGTGAATATGTGGTGTAGTACTGAGATGACGCTCTCACTCTCACTATTACTTACTCATTGCAATGTCCGCTAGCTCAAGCATCTACTGATTGGTCCAGACGGAGCTGGGGACCCTGTGTGTCTTCCAAGAGCGTCAGGCTCTCCAGTGACGGTGTATCAACGGTGGTTCGAAAAGAAGCGGTGGCTGCATCACACGCAACGGAGGAGGCTTGTGCTTGCCTGCACCGTCCTAGAGTCAGGGACATTGTAAAGTGATTGGGAGAGGCCTAACAGAGGGGACGGGCTAATTGGCTACTACTACATTGGGAAGGGGATAAAAATTGGCAAAAACCTAGAAATAAATAAAAAAAAAAACTAAACATTTTTGTTTATGTAGATATGGTACTGGACCACCAGGAGGCAGCTCATGAGTTGGATGATAGCATAAGGGTGAAGGTTCGTGAGGCGCTTTTGAAGAGGCATCATCACCAAAGTGATAAGAAGAGGTCTAACCTGCTTCCCATGGTCAAATCTCTTACAGAATCTGGCAGGAAGCAGAGTGAACCACACTCCATAGACAAAACTGGTACAAATCTACATACAAACACCACCCTAAACATTTACACAAATATAAGGATGCAGTATGTGGTCCTCAGATAGATTGACAATTTCTGTCTACCTCTCTTGCAGGTCCTGCTACTTCTCCTCAGCCTCCTCCTTCAAATATAGAAGTGAAAAACGGGACAGGACAGGATAGTAGTCAAGTGGATCTTAGTAAGGTACAAGAACAGAGTGCATGTGTGCTACAGAGTTGTGTGAGAGAGGAGTACTGCTGGCCAATATGCAAAGTGTGCAGGCTGTGCCGAATGCTCATTATCTTAATTGTTTCTTTCTGAGTGGCCAAATCCAGGTTGCTACAAGCTACAGTGATGCTGCTTTGGGGCAATGATACCATCTTAAATCCTCTCCAAGGTTACTCAAACAGACATGCCATGACAAAGAAAAATGCGGCATCACAAATGTTCATTCACACGCCGTAAACAATGCCTTAAATCCTGTCCTTGGTAACTGAAAGCACAGACATGTAAACATGAGTAAGTTTAGAACAGAGAGAGTTATGACAGATGAGCAGGATGAACTGTACACTCACTGCGTACAGTAACACTACTGATTACTATTATAGATGTGTAGGTTACATACATGCACACTGGAGCAGGCCAGCCCTACACAAACACACACTCAGACTTAGTGCCCCCTGGCCAGAGGTCCTGGTACTGCATCTTGTTTACGTGATGTTGTACATGTGGGCTGGAATAAGCCAGTGTGTTGAAGAGAGCCAGATGTGTGTTCTTGGAGCAGCAGTCAGGACGACACAGTGACAATCAGGTTAATACACCTGCACATTGTCTACTGATGTCTAATGCAGGTTGATTATCAGCAGATCGTAGGGTCAGCCTAAAAAATATGACCAAGAAGCCTTTTTTGTTCTCTATATCTCAGTAATTATTATAAACATTACATAAAACTCCCTTATACGTCTGAATATAATTTGAAACCTGCAGAAAAACGCTGATCTGTGTTAAGTAAACTGTACTAATTCCTATTAGCAGAGGACATGCAGCCTTTTTTGTCTCTGTCTCCTTTTGTTACAAGACAGTGGCTATGCTCAAAACAAAATATGCGTATTTGATGCACACTTTACTAATAAATGGGCTTCTAATTGACTATTTTTGACTTAAGCCTACTTTTTAGTACAACAGTATGATAAAAAAATGAATGGCTAGATTTCTAAGGAGCCTCTCGATGTGACCTGTCAATTTGGAAGGAAGTCAATTTGAGTGTCTAACCCCACCCATATCCACCTCTAACCCTAACTCTAAACCTGATTTGTCCATAGCCTGTCTTTAAAGTTAGCTAGCGAACTTGCCATTATGAAAAGCAATGAACTGAGCTGATGATTTGTCTGGATTAACTTATCATTCTGCCCTCTCATTGTCTTATGAGTTGCCAGCATTGTCCAACTGCCAACTTACAACACTTCTTCTATCTGTATTTAAAACGAAATGCCTGTATTTCTTGTTATGAGGCTGTGAGTTACTCACATTATGATTGATGCTGGAAAATTTGCTGCATGATGGAAACTGCACAGAGCAGCGAAATGAGCAACAGGACATCTTAACATGTCCGTTTAAGAGCAAATAAATGGACAGTATCCAACTGTTCCTTAGACATTTATTAACCATGAAAAGATATGCTCATGTTATGTTTTTCACATCTTCCCTCTGTGCCACAACTCAATGAGTTAGCTCAGAAGTTCATCATAGACTCCACCGTCTTCTCAGGTGGACACACACTTTATGAAGAAAATCCCTACAGGAGCTGAAGCCTCCAATGTGCTGGTGGGTGAACTGGACTTTCTGGAGAGACCCATTGTGGCATTCGTCCGTCTCTCTCCAGCTGTGCTGCTGACCGGACTTACAGAAGTACCCATACCAACTAGGTATTCCAGCTGTGTGCGTTTGTGTATGTGTGTTTTTCTCTAGATTGATCAGTTAGCACAAACTTGTGTATTCATGTAGGTTTATAAACTTAGTTTAGCATAGTTGGCTTTTCCATGTTGACATCATGTTTAAAAAATGTTTATTTCTGTCATTTAGTATATACACTAGAATACTAATTGTGTTTGTTCTGTTTTGAATCTAATGCTATTCAGATAAAGATAGGCTTTAGGAAATACTAAATAAGTTTCAATAATGTACTAATATGTATAAAGAACAATATACGACACGCTGAAAAATGATTATAATGTGCATGGACACAGTACTATATGTTAACGAGAGTGTAAAGACAGCTGCGTAATGCTATAGTGTTTGAGTGTAATACTTGGACACTGTTTTGATTACTGTATATTACACTATGCTAATATTATTCTTGACTGATCAAATCTTTGCTTGCAGGTTTATGTTTATTCTGCTTGGGCCAGATGGAAAAGCTCAGCAGTATCATGAGATTGGCCGTTCCATGGCTACTATTATGACTGATGAGGTGCATTTGAGGCTGTTAGTGTATCAATTGAACACATTAGCAGTGATGTGAGTGCTGCTCAGTATGTCCTAATCTCATTCTCTCTCTCTTTTGATTAGATCTTTCATGATGTAGCATATAAAGCAAAGAACAGGAGTGACCTGTTAGCTGGCATTGATGAGTTTTTGGATCAGGTGACTGTTTTACCACCAGGAGAATGGGACCCCTCGATCCGCATAGAGCCACCCAAGAGTGTACCGTCACAGGTGCGTGTACACACACACACACACACACACACACACACAAATGTTACATGAACACGTTATAGTGTTATTAATCTATGTGAAGCTTCAGTTACTTTCTAGATATTTAGTTCTATTCAGATTTACATGTATGTACACAGTAAATCTGCCAGTGTTAAATCAACACTGTTAGAGTTAAATTAACACTGAGATTGTAAAAATGTAACACTCTCAGTGTTAATTTAACTCTAATAGTGTTGATTTAACACTGGCAGATTTACTGTGTATGTGTCAACCTGATTTAAAATTGGGGATCATTGCAGGAGAAGAGGAAGCAGCCTGGAGTGCCTAATGGGACAGTTGTTCCAGTAGAGGAGGAACCACACAGTGAACACCATGGACCAGAACTACAAAGAACTGGGAGGTGTGTGTGTGTCTGTGTGTGTTTTCATGGTTATGTTTGGACGCATGTGTGGATATTTGCTAGCTTAGATTCACATAAAATTTTCCATGTGTTCACTCTGTGTAGGTTGTTTGGAGGTTTGATTCTGGATGTGAAGCGGAAAACTCCATTTTATCTGAGTGATTTCAGGGATGGATTGAGTCTGCAGTGTGTGGCATCTTTCCTCTTCCTCTACTGTGCCTGCATGTCTCCTGTGATTACATTTGGAGGACTCCTGGGGGAAGCCACAGAGGGACGCATTGTAAGGACACACATACACACAGATGCCTCATCCTTACTCAGGCTGTAATTACAATGCAATTTAATCTTATGAGCACTCAGCTCGGTTTATGAGGAACGCCTCTCTTTCTCTTTCAATTAGAGTGCTATTGAGTCTCTGTTTGGTGCCTCGATGACTGGAGTGGCGTATTCACTGTTTGCTGGACAGCCTCTCACTATTCTGGGCAGCACTGGGCCTGTTCTAGTCTTCGAGAAAATCCTTTTCAAGTTTTGCAAGTAAACAAAACAATTGAACAGCCTGCAGTTTGGACACACCTACTCAGAAAAGGACTCAATTTATATACATATTTAAAAATAATGCCATCATCAGATTTTATTAAATACCACACACAGAGATACACATACATTGATGAGCCATAATATTAAAAGCACCTCATTTTATTCTACAGTCATTATCCATTTTATCAGGTCACATGACACTGACCACAGTTGTTGGACTATTCTCAATCCATCATTGACACTGTTGTGTTTACAAACTTTCAGCAGCACTGCAGTGTCTAAACCAAAATTTGCTTAGTGTGTCCAAATGTTTGATTGCTGTTGTATATAACAGTCAACTTCGTCCACATAATTTCCTTATAATGGAAATCCTTTATGCCTCTCTCTCTCTGTCTGTCTTTGTAGAGACTATAACCTGTCATACCTCTCTCTGCGAGCATGTATTGGTCTCTGGACAGCCTTCCTGTGTTTGATTCTGGTTGCCACGGATGCCAGTTCTCTGGTCTGTTACATCACTCGCTTCACAGAGGAGGCATTTGCGTCCCTCATCTGCCTCATCTTCATCTACGAGGCCCTGGAGAAACTTTTGCATCTGGGAGAACTCTACCCCATCAACAAACACAATGACCTGGACAAACTGACACTCACATAGTGAGGATACTGCACATTGAACTTCAGACATACAATCTCAATATCTTAAATAGATGATAAAGATGGATGATAGTGCTGAAATAACCATTTATTCTAATCTAAACTGTAAACACACAAACTGGGGAAATAGTAGACCAGTGAAACCACAGACATAAGCACACCCAATACACTCACAGTTTTTTTGCTCTCTCTGTGTGTTCAGCTGTAAGTGCACAGAACCAGACAACCCCAGTAATAAGACTCTAATGCTGTGGAGTGAGAGGAACATCACAGCTTCAGCAGTGCCCTGGAGCAACCTCACTGTGACGGTAGCAGCACTTCAATCACTCATCAAATTATACTGAAAATGTCAAGCTGAGAGCATATCTTACAAGCACAGACAAAAAGTAGCTGAAACTTGCACTTGAGAACATCTTCACTGACAGTAAAGATGGATATTTTTTTAAAGCAGTACAGTGTAATACCCAGTTATGGGTGACTGATATCATCACATGGAGCATTACACTGTGAACATCATTTATGTTCAAACAGTAGGCCACTGTAGCCCTTTGTGCTAACTGCAGTGTAGCAGCACCTCTCAGCTCTCCATACAGAGCACGTTTAGAGCTAATCCTTTTTATACTGCTGACTCAGCACCTTCACTGCCAATACACTCAGCCAAAGTGTGTGTGTGTGTGTGTGTGTGTGTGTGTGTGTGTGTGTGTGTGTGTGTGTGTGTGTGTGTGTGTAGGAGTGTTTAGATCTCCATGGACACTTTGTTGGGACGGCTTGTGGTCATCATGGTCCTTACACACCTGATGTTCTCTTCTGGTCAGCTATTTTGTTCTTTTCTACCTTCTTCCTGTCCACCTTCCTGAAACAGTTCAAGACCAGTAGATATTTTCCGACACGGGTAAGTCATAAAACACAAAGCACCTTGTGTCTTCATTGTGAGAAGTTGCAGACGTCTGTTGTAATGTACATTTCCAAAAATTAGGTTTTTGTGAAAAAGTTAATTTTTGTTTATAATTCAATTAAAAAAGGTAAACTGTCATATTTTCTATTCATTAAAAATAAAGTTACATATTTAAGGCCTTTTTGTTGATACTATATGATTAGTAATTTATTCAATCTCTAAATTTGAGATTCTGGATTTCTGATTTTTATGATCTATAAGTCATACAGATCAAAAATAAAACCAAAAAATGCTTCAAATATCAGAGCCTGACGCAAATGGTGAGAAGGTGAATGAATTTAATTGAAGCTGAATATGAAACAAAACAAAGATGTCTGACATCAGCATAGACTCCCACATAACATGAACACATACACAAATAATGACTCACAACCAGACTGAGAAACACTAAGGAGCAGGTCGTAACGAGGGAGGACAAGAGTGGAGACTTAAAGACACAGGCTGAAAACTTTACATGTAATTGATATAAAAAATTTGAATTATAAATGATGTCAGCTTTGTATCACAATAATATCTGGAGGATACTGACACATTATGTATCAGTTAAAGCAGCACCATGTAAGTTTTTAAGAGTTTGATACCCTCTTGGGTGGAAATTGCACTACTTGTGTTGAAGAACATTTTAAGCATTGGTCATGGTCCATTCCCCGAGTGGATTAATATGATGTGGGATCTGCTCTGCAACAGGACTATCATTTGAACTTGCATTAATATTTGTTATTTCATAGCATAGTCAATCAATCATCAATCAAAATTTATTTATATAGCGCTTTTTACAATGGGCGTTGTCACAAAGCAGCTTTACATAATTAGTATCAAACAATCTGAATCTAAGCCCGATGTGAGCAAGCCGAAGGCAACAGTGGCAAGGAAAAACTCCCTCAAGGCTGGAGGAAGAAACCTTGGGAGGAACCAGACTCACAAAAGGGATCCATCCTCCTCTGATCAAACTACTGACACAGATTTACATCCTTAGTTAAATCTGACATTGTGCTAGAGTATAAAACAATAATGATATGAATAATAGTGATCATTGCATTCATATTAGGTATCATAATTTAAAATGCAGTAGCATTAGAGCTTTAGTCCAGTGTAAGTGAGCAGCAGGTCTGGTGTCAACCTCAGGAAAACCCACTTCGGAGCAGAAGGAATTGACCACTGTCAAAAAAAAAAATAGCATAGATGCAACAGATATCATAAATTGGACAATTAAAATGTCTGAAACAGTAAAACCATTTGATTAACTGACACTTTTATGAAACCACAGGCTTGTGTTGGGAAACAAATGTTTATCAGCAAAAATACTTGCTTATCAGTAATAGCAGGCAGTTCCCAGTCCTGCACATGTTGGTATGGCTGTTGACTGATTTGAGGCAATATAGTCTAAATAATGTTTCCTGCTCTGGATTGCTAGTTAACATGTTCTCCATCACATGCTTTTCTAAGAGTAAATGTGAACAGTAAACAGCTGTATGGAGAAGAAGGAAACTGCATAATATTGTGCTATTGTCACCTGATGCATAATACTTGGGTGTAGTTGAAATCGAAGGCTCAAACACAAAAAGATCTTATTGGTATTTTCAGTGCTTTGGTTCAGTCTGTTCTGTTTGTTTACCACGTGAGCTGTTTCAACATTTTATCCAAACAAAAGACAGATTTTTATTGTGATTGTCACTTCCTTTTCAATGTAATTTAACCTTGTTTGAGCTTGTGCATTTGAAAAAAACAAAAATGACTTTTGAATAAATGTTTTAACCTTTACAGGGAGACTCACAGCAACACAATGATACCATATTTCAGCCATCAGTCATACTTTTCCACCTGAGTAATGCTACTTCTTCCACCAAAAAATCTTATAGTGCAGCCTTAACAAGTCAAGTCTGCAAGAAGGAGAATTCAGTGATGTTCCTTATGGACAATCTTTACTTTGAGTTCATCCACAAAAACATTTATTCTGCCATCTTTGATATTAGGCCAATGGAGGTCAATACATTATCATTACTAAGTAATATGTTATCCTGCCCTAATACTAACAGAATGATCTAAAATACACACTTTAAATTATTTGTCAAATTGTCAGTTTATACATTTTGCTTTTGTGTGTGAAGGTCCGGTCTATGATCAGTGATTTTGCCGTCTTCCTCACAATCGTTCTCATGGTCTTGATTGACTATGCAATCGGAGTTCCATCTCAAAAACTACAAGTGCCCAGCAAGTTCAAGGTACAAATAACTGACATAGAGTGTATACACATATGCAGTGCATTTTACATACAAATGGAATTTTTTTCAATGTTCTCGGATTATTTTGTGGCAGCCGACACGTGATGACAGAGGCTGGTTGATTAACCCAATTGGACGGAACCCGTGGTGGACAGTTCTTGCAGCAGCAATACCAGCTCTACTCTGCACCATACTCATCTTCATGGACCAGCAGATCACCGCCGTCATCATCAACCGCAAAGAGCACAAACTGCTGGTGAGAGACAAGTATGTGTTTAATCCTTAGAAGTCTAGAGTTATTACTGTTATTTTTTTTATACTTAAATGTAATTACATAAATAACTACATTTACTGTATTTTCAGTTCATACTCTGTATCAACAGGATGAATCAGTGGGGAAAAAAAGTGTAAAGACTATACATGCAGTTTCAAATTCAAATCATAAATTATCTACTTACAAGCATAAATGTGAAATAATTTTGACATCAGTTGCAGCAAAAGTTCTCTCTGTGTTGAAAAAATAATCTAAAAATACTGTTTTCTGTGGTGATAACTGTGACTTCTAAGGGTTAAAATCAGGTATGTCTGTGTTAGTTGAGTGGTTTATTTGTGTTTTTGGTTGTTTATATGGTAAAGGATTTGTACTGATTTAATTCTATTAAGGCTGTTGCCTCTGCATGCCTCTCTGAACATGTATGTCTGTTTCTGATTGCTCTTGTATGTTTAATGTGTGTTTATTCTTCTCTGTAGAAAGGCTGTGGGTACCACTTAGACCTGCTAATGGTGGGAGTGATGCTGGCTGTGTGTTCTGTGATGGGTTTGCCATGGTTTGTGGCAGCAACTGTGCTGTCCATCTCACACGTGAATAGCCTGAAGCTCGAGTCTGAGAGCGCCGCCCCTGGAGAGCAGCCTCGCTTCCTGGGCATCAGAGAGCAGAGACTGACTGGTCTAGTCATATTCCTACTCATGGGCTGTTCAGTGTTAATGACTGGTGCTTTACAGGTACATACAAACAACTCAACATCACTTCATATTACATGGCAAAAAAACAATACAAAGTACAATAAAAAGGGTTTTTTTGGGGATGCACAAGTATACAGTATATATTAGGTACAATAACAAGAAATATATGATGAAAACATAAGTAGAATAAAAAAAAAAACATTTTAGAATCAGTCTTAACACTTAAGATACACAAGCTGTGGGCCCCGAGTGGCTCAGCAGGCTAAGACGCTGACACTATGACCAGAGGATTGCGAGTTTGAATCCCGGTCATGCTGTTTGCCATCAACAGCCGGGGCCCACAGAGAGCAAAAATTGGCAGTGCTCTCTCTGAGTGGGTAGACGCTCTCTCTCTCCCTATCACTCACACATTGCAATGTCCGCTGGCTCGGGCGTCTGCTGATTGGTCCATTCGAAACTACAGACTCTGCGCTTTCCTCTGAACGCGTTGGTTCCCCAATGACGGTGTATCAAGTGGTAGTTTGAAAAGAGACAGTGGCTGTATCGCACGCAGCAGAGGAGGCGTGTGCATGTTTTCACTTTCCTTAAGTCAGGGACAGTGCAAAGTGATGGGGAGAGCCACTAATGGGTTGGGTTAATTGGCGACTACCACATTGGGGAAAAAGGAGAAAATTGGCAAAAAATTATAAAAAAAAAAAAAAAAAGATACTTGTTATGCTTTTGCTTCAAATTTCAAAATTGTTTCAGTGTCTCACTTTTAATCATGGATGAGTAGATTTTAGGGTAGTGGTAAGGATCTGGTCTTGTGACCAGAAGGTCGCTGGTTCGATCCCCAGACAGGACGAGCAAGGCACCTAACCCCCTAACTGCTCCCCGGGCGCCGGTGGATAAGGGCTGCCCACCGCTTCGGGCACAAGTTCTCACAGCCTAGTGTGTTCACTAGTGTGTGTGTGTGTGTGTGTGTTTCACTGCACAAATGGGTTAAATGCAGAGGTCAAATTCCGTTGTGTGAAAAATCACATTAGCTAAATTGGTTGATCTTAATCTTAATACTCATTGCATACAAATACCTTTTCTCACAGTTAGCACCGTCTGCAAGCTATTCAAGAAAACTGCAAAGTAGGAATTATTGATATATATTTAAATGATTGTGTCTGTTTTCTAGTTCATTCCCATGCCAGTACTGTATGGGGTCTTCCTCTATATGGGCGTGTCCTCTCTAAAAGGCATTCAGGTAGAAACACTCACCTTGACCCATACAAATAAACATACAAACAACTGTTCTTTACCCACATACCCACGATGTCTAATCTCACACAGTGATTAGTCTAAGAGTTACAGACTGTCTGATGAGCTAGCATTCGTTAACCCATCTCTCTCTCTCTCTCTCTCTCTCTCTCTCTCTCTCTCTCTCTCTCTCTCTCTCTCAGTTCTTTGACCGTGTGAAGTTGTTTGGCATGCCACCGAAGCACCAGCCAGATTTTATTTACCTTCGTCATGTTCCACTGAGGAAGGTCCATCTGTTCACTGTCACTCAGCTCACCTGCCTCGTTCTGCTGTGGGTCATCAAGACCTCCCCCGCTGCCATCGTGTTCCCCATGATGGTAGGTCCCTTTAACAATTCTACCTCAATCTGCATGTCTGGGACCTGTCAGCACTTCTGTCATCACTGTCAGGACTAGTATTCCACTCTCTTAACTAAATATTTTGTGTGTGTGTTTAATTATGGATAATAAGCCTTGAAGTTAATGATTGAGCTCTAAGCCTGGGTAGTAAATAACTGTGTAGGGGAAAAAATGTGAAGATCATTATTTCAAAAATAAGCTATTTAGAGCAGAAAGGGACTGAATCAATGAACCATATCAAACCTAATGTATTTTTGACAGTAAATACATAGAATCAGATTTGATTCAAGTTAAATCTGCCCCTAGAATAGTTCTGCTCCTACAATATATGTGCATCTCCACACTGGCCAGAGTAAAATCCACTACGTTGGTAATTTGACTGTTGTCACTTCAACATGTGTCTTTACTGTTCACATTGCTATTGGCTCATTATTTATTTGTTGAATGAGAGTAAGAGTAAAAGGCAACACATGTGAAGCATATTCCTGTGCATATGTTTGCTTTATGATGAATAAATGCAGTAAAACCAGCATGGAAATATCACATTATTACCAGATGTGTATATTAAATGACACCTTGTTTCAGTGTGTTGATCTGAACGGGTTTAAATTCCCAATATTCTCCAGATTGTGATTAGTCTGAAGTGATTACATTTTGTGTACATTGAGAAGATGTTATGAACAGTTGTTTGGTAATGATGTGTTGTGTGTTATCAGGTTTTGGCATTAGTTTTCATCCGTAAGTTGTTGGATTTATGCTTCTCCAAACGCGAGCTCAGTTACCTTGATGACCTCATGCCTGAAAGTAAAAAGAAGACACTAGATGATGCTTCCAAGAATGCAGAAGAGGTACTACAGCTAATTACTCTAAACATCTAATGAACATCTAACAAACGGAACATGTTGATGGTCTGATCATTGAAATATTTGTGTGTGTGTGTGTGTGTGTGTGTGTGTGTGTGTGTGTGTGTGTGTGAGAAGCAAGAGTCACAGGAGATGTTAGTTGATGACTCTGACCGAGAAGACAAGAGCACAGTGCAAATCCCGATGGAGAGCAGCAAATCACTACATTCCCCTAAAACACCAGACCCTAGGTAACCCAAATTTTTGCTATTTTCTCTTTTTACACTCTTTTCTGGTCATGTCTTTCTCTCCTCATCTATCCCCATGCCTTTTTCTCCTCTTATGTCTTCCTCTCTTCTCTCCTCATGCCTTTCTCTCATCTCTCATTGTGACTTTCTTTCCTCTCCCCTCTCTCTTCTGATCATATCTTTTTATCCTCATGCCTTTTTCTCCTATCCTGTCCTCTCTTCCCCTCCCCTCTCCTCATGTCTTTTTCTCCTCCCCTCTCCTAGGACTGACCCCTCTGATATTAACATCTCTGATGAAATGTCTAAAACAACTGTGTGGAAATCTCTTAACTCCAACCATAAGGACACAAACCGTTTAACAGGTCACAAAAAGGCAAGCAAGCACACACACAGACACACACACACAATACCACCAGCACCAACATTCAGGTGTTTTATCCTAGGCTTTGTCTCTGATCTGAGTATCCCCTAAAGTCACTGAATGCTTAGAAAACATTCTGATTTTTATTAAAACCTCCGAAACAATGTGTCTCCAAGCATTTGAGAAGCTGAATGTACATATGAATGTATTTATATGTTCATGTATTTTTAACTGGACACGCAGTTGTGTTTGCTTTCCTCCCACTCATTTTCTTCAGTGTGCTTGTGATTCTGTTTTCCCCACAGGATAGCGAGTGAAACAGACCCTTAAGACGTGGATTATTCAACCGTTGGTAACCAAAAAAGGAGCAGTCAGACACCATTTCTCTTTCATTCTCTGTTCAACATACATTCAGACAAACACACATACATACAAAATGTACCATAACTCCTCGTAGCCATGAGGTGTGAATGTATATTTGTGTGGGTGTATTTACATGTGTATAGAGGAGGAAGCTCCTCTAAACCAAACCAGGTTATTTTTAATGTGTTACACTGGACAAACGCTGTCTATGACGTCACAGTACTGTGCCATATATGATGTGTATTTTATTTAATGGTGACACTGTTCATTGGTAGACAATACAGTGGATAATGCTGTAGAAATTTTAAATTATTATTGAGCATACTACTGTATATGTGTGTTGTGGTGCATTGTCAAAAAAAGAGAATTATCTCAGTAATAAGAGTAGAGTGTCTTAAAACATACTTTAGCCAGTGAATAATTAGAGTAATAATTTTAAACATGAGACATTTATGTGCCTGAAGATCCAAATTGTTCCAAAAAAATATGTACTAGACACATGTAGGGGAACCCAGCCAGAATGTATTAGTCATAGATGTAATGAGTGCAATTCTTAAGAAGTGGTTCACAAGCCCTCTATTTTTTTGTGAATGTTTTATGTTAGTGTTGAAAAATTAGCAATAAAAGGCAACCAAGGGCGCTAATGGATGAATGGATGTTGGGTGACTGTTGATCAGCAAGTTTTTTTTGGCACCATTTAAAATAAAAAATAACTTTTTGTTTGCAAAAACACCCCTTAACTAAATAAGCACTGAGTTAAACAGATTTAACAGCTGTTTAAGCTTTGATGGAAGACACAGAGAAGATAAAGGCTCCTCAGGGTATAGAGATCAAACTTTCATGTAAAGCCACACTCTGCAGTTTTAAAAGCCATTTTATGATATGTGTACAGGACAGTTTGTTTTAATAAATACACTCAGTGTTGCAGAGTGACATTCTTATCCCATCTGCAGTACATGAGAGATTTAGAGTACATCATTTACAAACAAAGACAGTGTGAATGAAGCTATTAGAGTAACAAAACATGCTTTTCAGGTTTCTGATTGTTTGTCACTTTGGTCTATTTATGAATTTGAAGGGCCACAACACAGCTGTTGTCCTTTCTCTCAGCTTTATAAGAAATCAAGTGGCAGGGTCACTTGTTGTCCAAAAATGTAAGCATTACTTCCCATGTCTTTATAATAGGCCGCCCCATTGTTTTTTTACTTGTACTATACTTTAAATTATGGGTGCCACTGAAGTTGAGTTTCAGGACTTAAGAACTCATGCTGTTAATTTTAACCTTAATAAAATAAATATTTATTTGTAGTTGCACTTTGTGTAGATAAACAAGAAATATGATTTTCTATTTTTACGAGAATGATTTCAGAGATAATATAATTGTATTTATTTTGGTGAAATACATTTCTTTTTCTTTTTGTATTGTAATAACCCAGTGAATGCAGTAAGAAAATGAAACATGCATGGATAGAGAAATGTATTTTACTTACAGAGAAATGGCTGTGGGATGTGGAGACTGGTATCTTTTGATTAATATTTGACCAGCAATGTCAATGCAATTAACATTATATTTAAAAGGAATGTTTTAAAATCGACTATAATGTCATCAATACTGCATCAGTATTGTTCACATTCAGTTCATAAAGATGTGCTATAAACTGGATTGGGATTGTATACAATGCTTCCTGGAATGTTCATTTAGCCAGTTAACCTACTTATTGGTCTGTTCACTGAAGGATATAATAGATGTATTGATATGTCTCTGGCCAAAGCTAAGAAAAGATACTGTAACTTCGTGGTTTATTTCATTACTATCTTTGTATATGTAATTAAGTGCATATTTGTGCTTCTGAATGTGCATTGCATTACTGCTGTTGCCACTGTTATAGAAAAGCCCAAGAGATATTAAATTTGTCTTCATATTCAGCATGACTCACACGTACTCTGTTATAATACTGTCCACTGTTGTTGGTATTCTTTTGATTCATGTGAAAATTTATTATGCAATGGGGGATGATCAAAAAAGGCTTTAAACATCTTTAAATGTTTTTTGATATAAAATTCCCCGCTGGCCTAATTGATATCTGAAGCTAGTACATTATATGTTCAGGTAATCACTTATAACACCTCCTCAGACAACAGAGAGAAGACTAATGTACAATGCACAAGTGTGCTGTGATATATATATATATATATATATATATATATATATATATATATATATATATATATATATATATATATGTATATAAAACACTAACACTAAGGGCAGAGCCCACAGAGGGATCCTGAATAAAGGATAGCAAGAAAAGAGTGAGTTTGTGCAGCTATGGTAACTTTTGTAGTAACACTCAAGGCTGGTCAGATCTACTGTCTGGAATGAATTAATCCTTATTTTACTTAAAACAAAACAAAAAAAATATTTACATGTTCACCCACCAAAGCTAAGGCTTGATAACAAGCAATGTTCATTGTTAGTTGTTTCTCTGTATGTCTGCATATGTTTGAAATGGCAAATAAAGAAGCCCAAGTGTAGTTAAGCAATCTCACCAGACTATTTTTGGGTGACGTAGGCTGTATTGTATTTGCTCCACTGTAAACTGAAGACACTAAACCTGTCGTAGCTGATAAGCTACATCTGGAGGAAAGTGTGTAAATTTGATCTTTCAGTGAACCATTACTTTATGTCTATAATTCTAAATGTTTTCTATGTCTATGTGCCCTGATTTTGAATTACAGACAAAATAAAGTATATTTCCACTACTAAACATTGTTCTTAGTGATAGGAGTGAGCTGAATAACTGGTTGCTAATGGTACAGTCAAACTTTATCAAGATCAAGTTTGTACTCCGAAGTGTTACAAATCTACATGAATTGTTTTATATTTACATTATTACAATGCAGTCTTATATAATTGGGCAGCCATGGCCTGGTTATTTATGGACCTAGTCTTGTGAATGGCTGAAGTGCTGTTGAGCAAGGCACCTAATGTTCAACTCCTCTCCAGGTGCCATAGAGGGGGCTGCCCATTGCTTCGAGCAAATATTTAAAAATATTTATTGATCACTGAATATTTTTACTATTCCAGCAAACATACCAACAAAGCACAATATAACTTAAAATAGCTATATATATATATAAATTGTGAATAAAAACTGAATGCAATGATGTGGAGATGGCAAATGTCAATATTTTATTCATAATAGAACATAGATGACAGATCAAAAATTTAATCTGAGTAAATGTAACATTTTAAAGGAGAAATATGTTGCTTCAAAATTTCAGTGTCAACAAATCCCAAAAAAGTTGGGACAAGTAGCAATAAGTGGCTGGAAAAAGGAAATTGAGCATATAACGAACAGCTGGAAGACCAATTAACACTAATTAGGTCAATTAACAACATGATTGGGTATAAAAAGAGCTTCTCAGAGTGTCAGTGTCTCTCTGAAGCCAAGATGGTAAGAGGATCACCAATTCCACCATTGTTGCGCAGAAAGATAGTGCAGCAAAACCAGAATGGTGTTACCCAGCGTAAAATAGCAAAGACTTTTAAGTTATCATCATCAACTGTGCATAACATCATCAAAAGATTCAGAGAATCTGGAACAAATGCTGTGCGTACGGGTCAAGGCTGTAAAACTCTACTGGATGCTCGTGATCTCTGGGTCCTTAAACGTCACTGCACCTCAAACAGGAATGCCACTGTGAAGGAAATAACAGAATGGGCTCAGGAATACTTCCAGAAAGCATTGTCAGTGAACACAATCCACTGTGCCATCCGCCGTTGCCAGACTGCTCAGACGTTTGCACTGGGCCAGGGGTCTTTTAAAATGGAGTGTGGCAAAATTGAAGACTGTTCTTTATGGAACACTGGGACGCCATGTCATCCGGACCAGAGAGGACAATGATAACCCAAGTTGTTATCAACACTCCGTTTAGAAGCCTGCATCACTGATGGTATGGGGTTGCATGAGTGCTTGTGGCATGGGCAGCTTGCATGTCTGGAAAGGCACCATTAATGCAGAGAACTATTTTCAGGTTCTAGAACAACATATGCTCCCATCTAGACATCATCTCTTTCAGGGAAGACCCTGCATTTTTCAACAAGATAATGCCAGACCACATTCTCCAGCAATCACAACATCATGGCTACGTAGGAGAAGGATCCGGGTACTGAAATGGCCAGCCTGCAGTCCAGATCTTTCACCTATAGAGAACATTTGGTGCTTCATAAAGAGGAAGGTGCGACAAAGAAGGCCCAAGACGATTGAACAGTTAGAGGCCTGTATTAGACATGAATGGGAGAGTATTCCTATTTCTAAACTTGAGAAACTGGTCTCCTCTGTCCCCAGACGTCTGTTGAGTGTTGTAAGAAGAAGGGGGGATGCCAAACAGTGGTAAAAAATGGCCTTGTCCCAACTTTTTTGGGATTTGTTGATGCCATGAAATTTTTAAACATTTTTCCCTTAAAATGATACATTCTCTCAGTTTAAACTTTTGATCTGTGATTTCTGTTCTATTCTGAATAAAATATTAGATGTTGGCACCTCCACATCATTGCATTCAGTTTTTATTCACAATTTGTGTAGTGTCCCAACATTTTTGGAATCCGGTTTGTATGTTCAAACATGAAAACAAATTGTCACGTTAACTTATTCCATTGTGTTTTAGATTATACTGTTAGCATAATGGCAAATTTGCATGCCTTGGTGGCCCAGGCACATTAACTATAATTGTAATTTTAGCACCTGTGTATTTATCTTCATCTATATATATATATATATCAAAGTGTTATTATTGTGACAACCCTACAAGGTGCACCTGTAACCACTGGTAAAAATTCCATAAAAACAACCATAGCAAAAACATTGCAAAACAAAAACTAAAACAGGTATCAGATTTGATAATGAAGAGCCAGAATGTTCTAGTTGCAGGAGATCCAAGATGGTGATCCTGTAAGAAACCTACAGCGATGATCAATTTTCACAATCATACAACCCAATTTACAAAAAAGATGCTGTGTAAAATGTAAATAAAAAACAGAATGGAGTGATTTGCAAATCTCATAGACCCATATTTCATTCACAATAGAACATAGAACACATATCAGATGCTGAAAGTCAGACATTTGACCATTTCATGAAAACATATTAGCTCATTTAGAACTTGATGGCAGCAAACCAGCTCAAAAAAGTTTGGAGCAACTAAACTATTTCTTTAATAGTTGATTCTGAACATGAAACAATAGATGACTGCAAAATGGACAGTTCTATATTGCTTTTATAAAAACTAATACTGGTCATCAATTAATAGCATTACAAAAAAAAGAAACACATGTTGTAGAAAAGACAATGTAGGACAGTGAGAGAGAAGAAAATACATGTTTTATATATATATATATATATATATATATATATATATATATATATATATATGTTTTTAAACACAGTTTAAACATAGTTTTATAGGTTTCTAATCTGAAATCTGGCAACTTTGAGCTCCTGTTCTCAAGCTGTGAGTGGAACTACTAATATGGGGGTAGAGCTCATTTTAGTGAGCCTCTTTATTGTGGGTTGAGTTGATTTATTTCACAGTCTGTGGGTTGGTAGGCAATCCAGATACCCAAATATAGATGCAAAAAAAAAAAATGTTCATGTCCCTTTAAAAAGGGAATTTATTTTGCAGTAACATGTTCATAAACACAGTTTCACTCATCATTTACTGAATATAATATCAGAGCAATCACATGTGAAACCAGCAATGTTATTATCATGTTGACGTCCTTCTTGCAACAAAAAAAGACATATCTTGTTCCCAAGAAACAAGCCCTGGAGAGGAGTTCATATGTTTGATATGCACAGACAATGAACCTGATGAATATAAACAGAATAAAAACCAAAAGCAACAGCAATATAGTAGCACACAGTGATAATGTGATGTAACTTTATCATCAGTTCTCTCAGACATGCATTAGTGATGCTGCAGCATGCTACACCAGTGAAAGTTGCCATATAGGCTACATCTGAAAAGCTCAAACACTTTACAATCTAAGCTGTAAAGAAGAACAAAGAAATTACTTTCCTCTATTAATTGTTAAGAAAAGATGCAATACTCTACAGCAGAGGCACCAAACTGCTCTGACACTACAATTAAAAGTGATAATTACCTGCTGAGATGAATCAGGTGTGCTTGATCAGGAAAATCATGAAATTGTTCAAGAATCTGTCCCACCAGGTCTGGAGTTTGACACCCTTGCTTTATAAGAAAAAAAAACAGGTAGATCATCAGAATGAATAGTCTTAAAAAACAGTCAAACAGTTTTGTACTAATTATCAGCTACGCTTAACAGCCTGCTATACATTATAAGGCATTATAATATATGTATACACAGGATTGATAAGTGTAATAGTTTATATGAACAGTGTTCATTGAACACTGTGGTAACTAGACTATAATTATATAATATAATATAATATAATTTTACTGTGAACGTGTCAGTAGTCGTTCTTTGACTGTTAACTAAGTGCAAGTTCCCTGTTTCACTGATCATTATCAAGAGTGTTGAAACAATAAGGATATGACTGAGCAGTGACCTACAATGACACACAATGTTTAAGAAAAGACAGACATTCTGACAGTTATTAATTAACATTATCAACATTCAGCAGCACTCCTTAAAATGTGGATAGTACTAGCTCTGCTGTTACCATTTCTTCATCATGTTTCAGGTACAGTATGACTAGCTCATATCTACAGAATAAAGAATACAACTAAAGTATTTAACCAGTTATTCTAATATTCATTCTTGGGTCATGGTAGTTCCTCCTAAATAAATTTACATACAATTAATAGATTCTTTTTCATTTGAATTATGATGATTTTTATAGATTTTTAAGGTTATAATGGGACTACTAAAGCGGAATATTGTGACTTTCCAAGCGAAAAATCGTTTTGGAGAGTTTCCTGCATAATGTGATTTCTGCAGATGTGCTTAACATTGTGTGAGGGTTTCATGATGAATAGACCTATAGAAATGCTCAAAACTCCTCTCTCTGCCAAAACTGCCATTTTGGAGATACTTGATGTTCTAGTTGTTAATACCAGTACATCTACAAAATATCATGAAATATTGTGAATATCATGAAAGTTCATTCAAAAAGGTAAACTGTCATGCAGTTTATTTTAATTAAATGTAAAGTGACATATTTCAATACTTTTTATGTAATGTTGATACTGTTTGAACAGTAATTTTCTCAAAATGAAATTCTATAATACTTTGATACTTGATTTCTAATTTTCATAAGCTATAAGCCAAGCTGATCAACATTAAAACATAAAAAAATTGAGATGTCACTTTATAGTGTAATGAATATGAAAATTTTACAATTTTGAATTATATTATGAGCAACAATAAACATTTTTACAATATTCAATTTTTAGTGAACACTATATACTATAATGGTTTTAATAAACAATATATTTGCCATCCAAAAACAAAAGTCTGGGAAGGGTCAATATAACTTATATTACATAATATTATTATAATATAATTATAATATAATTATATATCATATTATTATACTTATATAATAATAATATTATATAAGTTATTAATTATCCAGATGCTTCTGATGCATGTTAAAAACAGTAACAGTTAAAAACTGTAAGTCAACATGAAATGAAACGTAAATTAAGCAGGGGTGGAAAAACGTTTGAACAAGACAGTAGATTACTTCTCTCTCTGTCTCTCAGGCTGCATACCTTCTGACAGTGGGGTGTTAGATTTAAATGCTGTCAGTGGTGATGCTGTGTTCCTGCCCTGCTCGTGCACTGAGCCATATGATAAACCAAACAGCAGCAGCTGGCTGACCAACAGCAGAACAGCCTCTGCAGAGCAACATTACATCGACATGGTCAGTGTGTCTGAGCTCTACAGAGGAAGAATCACTCGCTTTAATCACACTGCTCCTGGAAACCTCTCTCTGCTCCTATCTCAACTGACCAGAGATGACCAGGGATGGTATGTCTGCTGGATCAATGATGTGTCCAGATTCATCAATCTTACTGTTGAAGGTCAGTATACATTGATAATGATTAATATGTTAAATATGCTGGGGTTTTTTTTACGTCATGTCATTTTTTTACAATATCAAATGCCAAAATCTTGATTGTACCCAGCTTGATTTTTGGTATTATGAACAGTCAAAATTGCATTTTAATTAATTTAATTATATTAATAATTCAGAGTTGCACCTTAAAATGTATATTAGTTAATAAATCATAGGTCAGTCTCAATCTTTTGGATAGTAAACTCTAGCCTCAAATACATTATTTACAGATGTTCAGGTTGTTTATAAATAATTCTCATCAGATTAGAGTTAAGACTAGAGTAAAGGTTTGGTTTAAGTTTGGATTGAGATTAATATTAAGGTTTCTGGCATGTTTAAAATCTGAAAAAATAATTAAAGTACGGGGACTAATATTTTAGCTGAATGTTAATAAAAGTTCAAATAACTACACAGAGAAAACTGAGTATTCATACATTCATACATATTGATGTTCAAAAAGAAAAACATGATGTTTGTTTGTCTTTCAGAGAGAAGCTCACCTTCCATTATAAAATTTTCTGGAAGGCACCACTACATTATCATCTGTGTGCTGATTATAATAATAGGAGGAGCTGCAGGCATCTACTGCAGATACAAAAGTACACACACACACACACACACACACACACACACACTAGCAAATAGAGACTCTCAAACTATACTTGTATGCAGTGGAACCTCTGCTATCATTTGCCAAGGTTATCGTACAATTCTGTTATTGTCGACTTTTTTTGTGGAAATTTTGTCCCAGTTATTTTTCATCCACTAGGTTTTCATAGGTCTGTCCTCTTGACTTTCCCCTAATTTCACAAAAACAAAGCATCCACTCACATCTTCATCAGTCATTCTGGCTTTGTTTTCAGTTGTTTCTCTAGTTTTGTTTCTCGTTCATTTATCCATTTCATTTTGTCTTTTGTATTTATTTGTCATTGTTTTCTGTATGTAAAACTATAGTTATACTATACAAAATGTATTTTTGGAGTGTCTGGAACCGATTACTTGGATTTACATTATTTATTATGGGAAATATTGCTTCAGTTATCATTTGTTTCTGTTATCATCAGGCACTTTAGAATGGATTAATGATGAAAACCATGGTTCCACTTTACTTTGCATGTCTTGGGAGCCACATTTCTCATCATATTGTACAACAGCTCATTTGTACATTTCAGTCATATTCAGCTGATTTGCACTGTAAAGTGTCCATTTATGAATGCAGTAATTACTCGATACAAGTGTACTTGACTATCACAGTGATTTTGGCTCCTGTTCTGGTTCTGATTCTTTACAGTTTCTAAAGTTCACAAAAACAAAACGGACAGCAGAAATGGGGACACACCCAACGAACAAGGACAAGTACTTCACATTAAATTTCCCACTAAAAAGAGTCTGAAAATATTTGGATAAACTCTACTGTATATAAATGCAACCCATCTACATCAGCAAAATATGTACATACACAATGCAGGATTTGAGTAATTGCATCATAATTTCTTTATTTATGCTTTTGGTATGTCAATGTGTCTGCAAACAGGATGAATACTGCTCAATGCATTACATTCCAGTTCTACCAAAGAAATGTCCTGAGGAAGTGTATGCAACTTTGGACAAAATACCAGAGGATCAAGTGTATGTCAGGTACGTCTCAGACATGTTACGGATTCTTTTGAATTAACACAATATTTTTCTTTTTGTGATATGCATCTGACTTTTGATTTCTTTGCAGCATGATGCCTCAACCAGATGTGAAACAGTGACTCTGCATTGAAAACTGACGATCAGTTTTCAGACATTACATTAGATACTAGTGCATCTCCAAAAATCTAAATATCATGAAAAAGTTCATTTTTTTCATAATTAAAAAGTGAAACAGTCATATGTAACTGTTATATTGCACAGTGTTTTATCATACTATGTACATTATTTTATCACTATAATAAACAAGATTGGAGGGGGGAAACATAAATGAAAAAAGAGTTGAGGAAAAAATTATGCAAAATGAATTCAATCTGTTGTAGCACATTAACATACAAGAGCATCTCCAAAAGTGAGTGTGAAAAGTTCATTTATGTTCATAATTTAATTTTAAAAAACTCATATATTTTAGATTAATTACATGTAAGTTAAGATATTTCAAGTAGTTTTTGTTTTAATGTTGATACTGTTTAAATATTAATTTACTCAAACTCCAAATTAAATATTGTAATAATTTAAGTTTCTGGATTTCTGATTTTGATGAGCTATAAGTCAAACATATCAACATTAAAACAAAAAAGACTTGAAAAATGACAGTTTAATGTTATGAATTAAAAATATATACATTTTATAGATCACAATAAGGTCATTTACAAGCATTCTGATTGATAACACCTGACTCAAATTTCACCTTAAATGTGTCTGCTAATTCTAAAGTTTCACAAGCTTTTGCCACTCACAGACATGTAAATAAATGACCAAGTCTAACATTTTTGTCTTATTTGATGTGGTTATTTGTCTATACTTTTCGAACTTGTGTAACAATTTCATGATGTTTTAGATCATATTTATGCAGAAATAAAGAAAATTCTAAAGGGTTCACAAACTTTTAAGCACCACTATAGCATTTATCAGCACTAGTCTCACAGCCACAGTTCTAATTGTGATTGGCTGATTTACTACCTCTGGGATAAGTGAAAACTTGAGTAAATATTTATGGGTGAATCATGCACTCTATTTGTACATTTTGGACTGGTTATTTTGGACTGATAAAAATCAAACCCAAATTTTAACATTAGAACAAGCTTCTACATCCAAATGTGTGCTCATGTCTACCTGTCCTCTTATCTGTTGTAAAGCAATAGATCAGATATCTCTCTGTGGAAGAAAAAACTCTGAGAACTCATTTAGAGTCAAAGTGTTAGTGTAAGAATACTTCACCATGGAGGAAATGTGTCAGATGTTTCAGGCAAGCTCTAGACACTTATCAGACTTGAATAGATAAGCACATTTTCAAAGCTTTGTAGATAATGCTGTTCTGTATATACAGTACATGTATTATAACTTATTTTGTCTTTCAGATCTTGATTCACTAAAAATCAGTCATTGTGTTTGTTTACCTCCCATGAAAAAGAGGAAAAAGCTTATAATTTGTAGCATTTATTTACATTCAATGCTTTAGAATTATAAAGTGCATATAAAACTACCAAAATCCCCAATGGTGAACAGTTAATGTTAATGATTTTTAAAAAATACAACTACAACACTATCATAGAGAGGGAGACAACATGTCTGTTTAAAATATAATAATTATTTGAATTATAGGGCAGTTATATATTACTGTATCTAAATGATCACATATTTTAAATAATTTTATTTCAAGTTTTTCTTGTTATAATGTTGGTAAATATGACTTATACCGCATGAAAATCAGAAATTTAGAATATTTAATTTTGAGTTTGAGTAAATTACTATTCAAACACTCTAGTTCAGGTCACAAAATCACAATCATGGGGAAGATTAGCAGCTTGACAGCTGTCCAGAAGACACATTCCACAAGGATTGAACGCCACAGAGGTTTATTGCTGTTCTCAAAGTTCTGTATTCAAGCATATTAATGAAAAGTTGACAAGCAACAGAAATGACCACCGCCTTGACAGGATTCTCAAGAAAAGTCGATTCAAAAACCTGGACTTAGTCTGGTGTCAGTGCATCAAGAGTCACCACACAGAAAAATCTCCAGGAAATGGGCTACAACTGTTACATTGCTAGCATCTAGCCACTCCTGAACCAGAGACATTGTCAGACGTGTCTTACATGGGCTAATGAGTAAAACAGCTGGACTGTTGCTCAGTGGTCCAAAATCCTCTTCAGATGAAAGTTAATTTTGCATTTCATTTGGAAATCAAGATCCTAGACTCTGGAGGAAGATTGGAGAGAGAAAGAATCCAATGTGTCTGAAGTCTAGTATGAAGTTTCTACAGTCAGGTTTAGGGTGCCATATACATTTGCTTGCTGGTGTTGGTCAAAAAGAAAATAAACTCCTTATCCAGCAACACAGACAGGCTAAAGGCCACTATTTAAGCAACCTGAGCTTCAGTGGGCTCTAAAATCATTGTCATGATGTTTGTTCATGACTAAAGAAAGTATTAGTCTACCATAAACACATGACTTCTTTTTAGGTTACTGATCATGTCTGTATACAAATATATAAATAAAATAAATAGAGACATTTACAACAGCCGACTTCAGAAAAAGGCCATTTGCATTGCAAGTGACCCTACACACCCTGGACACACCCTGTTTCCCCCATCCCCTTTAACAAGAGAAATAGACAATTAAAGACAAAAACTATCAGGTTGAAACACAGCTTCTTTCCTCAGGCTGTGAAAACCATTTTTTTTTTCAAGGTGATATTTTTTAAATATTTATTTTAAAATGTATTATATTCAAGTTATTATATTTAATACTGGTTAATTAACATCACATTTCTAGTGTGACTTATGCTTCATATTTATATTTAGTACAATACTCTAAATATATGACGATATGAGCAGTATGTCCTCCCAATGTTGAACAAAATCTAACCAGTAATTAAATTAATGGTGAGACACCCATAATTAGAAGTAGGACATTTTCTTTTGGGTTGATACTGGATGTGTTCAGGATTTGCATCTATCCAGTGGATACTCACAGGAATGCATAGTCCAAGACATTGTCACACTTCATGTGATGTTGCTCTGTCCATATGTTTGCTTGTTGTCTAGTCTCGGTCCCTACCCTGCCTTCACCACTCCCTGCTCGTATGCTGCACCTATCTCCAGCCCTTGTGCCATTATCTGTTTCATTAACCTCCCTATATATACCCTCTTGTTTCTCTGTATGTTGCGAGTCATTTTTCTCTGTAGATGTTCCCTGTAGTCAAAGTCTGTGTTTTGGTTTGTGCTTGTGCTTTGTTCTGTTTTATTTTATATTTTAAAATGTACTCTTTAACCACAAGTGTGTCCACTTTCCCATCTCTCCCTGCCTTCATTCCTGACCCACACCCCTGTCTATCAGTATACTCAGTCAATTTTCACTCCATATAGCATGATGTATGATCTGTTTTTGATTTTGTTTGGTTTATTTTCAGATTGCACATTTAAAACAATTTCAAAGGTAAGAACATAAAGGTTATTAAGATTTTCCTGAATTTATAGAGATTAAGTACATATTGGGTTGGGAATGCATATTGCATTTATTGTGACTTATGATGTTGTTTCTTATTCTTAATGTTTAGTGGTTAATCAGTAGGCATATTATACATGTGTGCTCTCTGTATTGTTCACTCATTCTCTGACAGCAAAGCACAGTAGGTCAAATCACTGTCACATTTTGAGAATATGAAGTAAAATGTTTAAACACAAATACTGTAGTTACTAGACAAATAGCAATGCTAAGCAAACATTATTTATTTCATGATTGCTGCTTTACTTAAAAATGTGAAAAAGATGTGCAATTATTTGTTTTTCAAAGTGACATTAAATGGTTGGTTTCCAATGTTTTCAGAACTGCTGAATTATGCTGCAAACCCTTTCCATACATCCAGCTGCTGAGAGAAGAGTGTAGAGCTTTCTTGTGCTGTGCTGAGCTGCTTCTCACACCAACAAACCAAAAAATCTCGCAACACACTGACACGGGCTCTATGGTAATGCTCAATCTGACAAACAGAACAAGCAAAAATAACTATTAATAAGTAAATAAGACATTTAAATAATATGATCAGTTCACATATGTGTAGGTTCAACAATTAGATAACATTTTAATTTGCAAACTTAATATTTGATTAATAATCTGTTATACTATTTTTTATTAATGACAGTGAATTAATATCTATGTTATGAGGAATGTAATAGTAAAGACCTGAATACTTATTGTTGATATACAAACTCAATGTCAGAGACATTTTCTCACCAAACATCAAACTCTGTACATTACTTATTAAAGGAGTTAAAGATTTACACAAACACTGGCTATAAAAATAACGGGAAAAAATTGGCTAATTTTAAAGATTGATCTCGTGTTTATATGAATCGATATCGGATCATTCAAATTAAAAATACATTTTTTAAAACCCACCCCTACTAATGACATGCCACTAAGAGAACCACCTATGTAGGCCAGTACCTTTTACTCTGTGAGTGTTAACTAATGTAAAATTAAAGTCTACAAAAAAAAAAAAAACAACCAAAAAAACCATTGTACTACCTCTTGTTTTGCCACAGATGAGATGAGGTTGAACTCTTTCTGTGTAGCTTTCTGAACTCCCTCCATCTGCAATATACAGAAAGAAGTGAGCATACAACACATAATGTGTGTGTGTCTGTATGTGTGTGTGTGTGTGTGTGTGTCACATACAATTGCTTTCTTATTGGGTTTAGCTCTTTCCGAGTTCTTATTGGCTGTATCAAGCTCCACAAGTTTGCAAGTTCTTCTGAACAGCATCTCCTACAAGAGCACAGAACAAATATGATCAAATAACATGGCGATCAAGTCAGGACATTCTAGAGACCTTCTCAAAATGTGTTAATTTACGTAATGTACTGAAGCATAAAACAGTATAATTCTTCACAGTTGTCAGTAGAGGTTCACATACTTCCAATATTCTCCTAAAACACTGAACAAAATGGATATAAATGAAATGTTCAATGTTATTTCTGTCTTGGTGCTGTTTTTTAAACTTTGATGTTCAAACATTGCACTTGCATTAGATTGCTTTTTTGTCCCAAAGTGCACTGTCACTGCAGCACAATGCATGTCTTCAGATTTTTGCATAGCAATATCACAGTGTCACAATGCATTGTTAGAACCTCTAGTGTTCAGTAATCTGTGATTAATGTGTTCACTGATTAAGTGATCAAGTGTATAATATCATTGTCAGAGTGTAAACATACCTTCTTAGCCTCCTGGTAGCGGGACTCCAAATCAAGACCCAAACCCAAAGTAGAGATATCATTTTCAGACATCTTCTCATAGTTTCTCTAAAAGAAAGGCACAAAATCAAATACATATCACATATAAAATAATAACACAATACATTTCATAGTCATAGTCATTTACTGTAAGCCTTACTTACTTTCACAGCTCCAATAATATCAGACAGATTCAGGCAAATCCTAATGAGAATATAATGAAAAGGTTTCTGTTGGAAAAGTCAGCTTACAGTATATCCATGTCAAAAAGTTAGCTCATTCACACACACACACACACACACACACACACACACACACGCACACACACACACATATATATATATATATATAAATTATTATTATTATTATTATTATTATTTTTGTATTTTTTATTTTTTTGATTAGCAATTTGTTCACTGCCTTTATCCCATCTGTGTAATGAACACACACATATACACAGTAGTGAGAACACAAACAGGCAGCACACACATGCCTAAAGTAGTGGGCAGTGACATCCCCTGAGGAGCAGACCTAAAGATTAGAGAAGTAGTCCTAGGGCCGAATGGTGCCATTTGATCTCGCATCCCCTGATCAATCCCAGGACTACCTTACCTGGACCACACACACAGACACACACACACACACACACACACACTTACTTAGAGAAGGTCACAGCAGCTGGATTGTCCTGATTCACACAAAGATGCAATGAAGTAGAGAAATGACCACATGCCAAAGCAAGTCCTAAAAACAAACACACACACACACTTACTGCAATGAAATAATTACTCAAAGTAGAAGTTATCTTCCCTAAAAACAATTTCACACATAGAGATACAGTGAACGTTCTCAGTTTGTCCAGGAATTGCACAAAAAGTTTGACATTTTTTATGTTTTCTTGGTTGGAATAAAATGATAAAATCTTCAAAAGTCAAAGGTGGGACCAATCACAAAACAAGAAAAGATGCTGTTGTCAACATAATAATAATAATTATAATAATAAAATTAAGCACAAAACAGTTTACAGATCAATTAAACTGTAAATTAGACTAATTATCCATGCCTGCTTACATTTATAGGCTGAGTTAAAGAAAATGAGTCTTACTTTGCTTTGTCAGAACAGTGTCAAGGAATTTCTGTTGGAAATGACACAGCGGTTACAAACAGATTCTGAGTAACACAAAAGATATGATGAGAAGATAGAGAGTCTAGAAAAAGAGAACAAAAGTTCAGAACATAGTGTATACCTCTGTGGTTGCTTTGAACAGAACAGATAGATTTGTGCTGCTGTCTCTCTCACTCTGAAAGAATTCATCCACATCCTGAAGAAATGAATGAACATCAGTGTATACCATATAATAATGTGTCAACAATATAATTACAGTTTTGTTAATCTCTCTCTCATACACACATACACACCTTGTGACCATCCTTCCTGATCTCCTCCATGGCCTGACTGAGGCGGTTAAAGATGCCTTTTTTGCCCCGGTGTTTACCAGGTGACTAGAAGAAGGGCAACATACAGACAGCAAAATCACAACAGATAAGAACTTGAGTAACTCATGCCATTTCATAAGTAACTTATAATTACATCACTCAGCTTTCCGTAAATGTGTAGTGTGTGTATGCATAAAAAAGCAGATATATTAATCTACTTTATCAGAGCAATATAATTGTGTTTTTTTTTACAGAAGCTACATGTTTTTACAAAGAAGAAACAAACAAATCTATTTTTAATTACAAAGATTAGGGTTATATACTTATGTCTATATTTTATTACTATACCATAAAACATATGAGACAAATTGTTATGATTTAATTCATTTATACAGTTTTTTAATTATCTATTATTACATGTAGGTACATATGGGACATACACTGTGTGTGTGTGTGTGTTTCATCTAATTATATAGACGAAAAAATACGTATGTGTGTGATGT
>BRDA01066234.1:0-10091 GCA_036984385.1 Crenuchus spilurus | reverse complement strand
TGAACCACAATGATCCAGAGATGGGCACTCGAGTTAGAGACTCGAGTTCAAGTCGCACTTCGCACTCGAGTCGTATACAAGTAGACTTCAGACTTGACTTGTAACTCGTCCAAAATGGCTCCCGACTCGACTCGGACCAAAATAACACATGAAAACTAAGTTTATTTCCATTGCTATCCAGGCACAGTGAGCGAAAGATAATACATTTGTGTATGTATACTTTTATTTTGTTGATTTGGGACTCTTTGGCGCACGCGCGCGATATCAGTGAGCGCCGCCAAATGTAAACAAAGCAGCGTAGCATGGCTTCGGCGGCCGCACCATACGTAGTGGCCTTTGGTTACAGAGAATTCAAAATCCTTGGTTATAACAGAAGAGTGGCAACGTGCAAAGAATGTGGGAAGCAAATTAAAGACACTGGATCGACCACATCAAACTTCATAAGGCATCTGAAAACGCACCCGGAGAGGTTTGTTTAGTTTAAGCTAGCCACTTAGCCGTTAGCCGTCATTGCAGCTATATAAAATGCAGTAAATAAAAGTAATTAATTAATTAATAGCAGTGCAGTGTGAAATTGTCTGAAGACAAACCTAGGGCACAACTACTGACATTGTTTAAGTTGGAAGTTATATAAAAATGTAAACAACAGTCAGTGATACTGCTTCTAATTTGTTCTATTTGAAAGTTGTAGTTGTTCATTATTATTCAAGATGTCAAGACTAAACTGAGCATGTCATTTTTTGTGAGTTAATATTATAAAGAAATACATAGCATTTACCCAAAGAAAAAAGAGAGCTATTGGACTGTAAAAAAACAGTTATGTTTTGCACACAAAGTTAATCTGTTGTGTTTTTTATCTACACAGTTAGTATATATGCTTTGTGTATGCTATATTGACTTAAGTCTTGACTTGGACTCTAGCATAAAGACTTGTGACTTGACTTGGACTCTAGCATAAAGACTTGTGACTTGACTTGGACTCTAACCTATAGACTTGTGACTTGACTTGGACTTGAATTTTGTGACTTGTGGCCATCTCTGCAATGATCATGAAAGTGTATTGAGATAAGCAATTCAACAAACTAGAACCCTCCTCTTTAAAACAGAAATAACTGATACACAGAATATTATGATTAGAATTATTACTATTATCACAACCGAGAACCTTAATAATCACTGAAAATCATATCTATTGGAAGCATTGTAAAACACGTGCATGGGGGATTTACTACGGACATTAATAACAAATATGACCTCACTTTAAGGGTAATCACTAAGTAATGATGCCTGTATTTAATTTGCACTGAAGTATCTATTTCACCCTTTGATTCACATTTGAAATGTATGAGCTCACACTACATCTTTCTCATACACATATTACAACACTTAACACTGATGAATGTGATGGGAAAAGTGCATACTGAACACAAGCATCTCACAGGACTACTGTGAACTTTGACTTGCAGGATATCCTGCTCTCCACATTGTGTATGGGGGCATTTTGTTAAGAGAGTGTTTGCTACAAACAGAAAAAAGCAATAAGAGATATGAGGAGCTATGAGGGAAATAATGTTTCATTGTGTTAACGAATGGAGTGTACCTGTATTTTGAGAGAAAATTTTAACATTCAATCAGAAGTCTTTCTGCCAAAACATACTGAAGACACTGGTAAGTCAGTGCTTTTAACTTGTGGTCATCACATGATCTTTACCTGAACTTACATGTTGCCACTAGTGCAGAAAAAAACAAAAACAACCAACATTTCCCCCCACTTCATTTTAATAGACACCAAAACATAAATTTGTTTTACAAGATAAGCTCTCAATCTGTCCAAGTGGCTTTTTAATATATATTCAAGAACAAACCATTCTAGATATGATGGATCTATCTGCACATTTTTTTGTATGTTTTTGAAGAGATCAAATGAAGAATTAGTACTAAGTGTGATCGTTGGCAGTATCAAGATCACACAGGAATGAAATATACTAACCTTTCCCATCATGTCTCAATGATAGAGCAAATGTTCAGTGTGCATCATTTTGCCATTCTAATGTCAACAGATCCACTACATATTTACCGCTTTTTGAATCTGGTGTTCTGATATTGCTGCTTTTCTCACTACTCTGTATCGAACCCCTTTTCACTGATATTAGAGATAAACACAGACTGCATTTCATCATGGTCATCACACTTTCAAAAGTGAATGGGTGTTGTTAATCATTTAGTAGGAAAATAATTCAGGAACTAAAAGTTCAAACTGAATGTTTGTAGAAGGATAAAAGCTCATCCACACTAGTAGTAGGTGGCTGTGGTTTTTGTTGAGGCTGTGTACATGGAGACTGATTTGTAAAAGCTGCATGTGTATTTTGTGCATGTTTTTCAGGACCATCTTGAATGGAGCCCTTCTGTGACCATTTGAAGGCAAGTTTTCCTTTGCCTTCTTCTCCAGATCTAAAGTCATTTGCTCTCCTCTCATTTGCACAATACGAAGAAGGTGGGGCAAACTCGGAATCCCGCTCATCACGACGACGACTTGTCCACTGACCCCAGGAGAACTCTGTAAGCAGAAATCACAGACAGGTTAGCCAAAAGCACAATTTATGGTGCTTTCACAGCTGAAGGTTTGTGTGCTTGTTATTTTGTATACAGTGATTCCCAGTACCTGCACAGGCCACACAGCCCCACAGCATGATGGAGCCACCACCAAATTTGACTGTGGGTAGCAAACGGTTGTCTTAGAAGTGCTGTGCTCTTTTCCTACCACGCATACAACCCCTTGTTATGTCCAAATAACTAAACTAATTTTAGTTTCATCAGTCCACAGCACCTTATTCCAAAATGAAGCTGGCTTGTTCAAATGTGCTTTAGCATACCTCAAGCGACTGTGTTTGTGGCGTGTGCGCAGCCTCTCCTTGTGCAAAGTGCGCTGAATTGCACTATCTGCAGCAAGATGATGTTGTAGGTCTTCTGTGGGTTGACCATCACTGTTTTCACCATCCTTCGCCTCTGCCTATCTGAGATTTTTCTTGGCTTGCAACTTCAGGCCTTAACTAGAACTGTGCCTGTGGTCTTCCATTTCTTCACTATGTTCCTCACAGTGGAAAACTGACAGCTGAAATCTCTGAGATAGCTTTTTGTATCATTCTCCTAAACCAGGGATACTCATTGCGTGGCTCCCGAGCCACATGTGGCTCGCCATGCTCTATTGGGGACCGGTTACGAAAGTACGCCAGCACAGCCAAAGTATTTTAAAAGCATGCTACAGAGACATATACTGTAATGCGCTTTACATTCCAAGCACTTGCCCTCTCATTTTGCCTCAATTAAAGTTGGTTCCAAATCGGGGATACTGTGGAACCTGGCAACAAAGACACTCTTTCCAACAGCAGGCTGCACGAGACTGCTGTTGCCAGGTTCACGGTTTAACACTTCCAAAAGAACTAATAAAACACTCAAGTTACCATATTATTAATAACTTTAAGATAAACAGCAATAATCATAATAAATCCTTTATAAACAAAATACTAAGTCGTACACTTACACAGTTGTTTTGCCATTCGCTTCAAACGTGTGACAGACATATTCTGGGCTAGTTTAAGCTTCTAAAGGGTGGGTTTTAGACTGACTTTAGGCTGGATATTTTAGCTGGACCTGGCAACCCTGCAGCAGGGTGGCTACATGGCAGCAGCGATTCTATAAGCTAGCTAGAGCAATATATCCACTGCGCAAAGGTTTAGTCCATAGGTGGGGTGTTTATTTTTTACATTATTTGAGTGACGTGGGGTGATATTGTGGCTCTCTCCTTGACTTTGATCTGTCAATATGGCTCTTTTGAAAAAAAATACCAATACCAATCTTTGTTTTCAGGTCATCTGAGAGTTATTTTGAGCTCCCATGTTGCCACTCTTCAAAGAAGATGCAGAGAGGAGAAAAACTTGCAATTGGCCACCTTAACCCTTTCTCATATTTGGATTCACCTGTATATGTAGGTCATGGCTCAATGAGCTTACAAAACAAATTTTGTGTTCCAGTAATTAGTGCTAAAGGTATTCAAATCAATAAAACTTTGTCCAAATGTATCTACCTGCCTTATTTTGTTTCATTATTGCATACTTCTGTAAATCCTATAAACTTAATTTCACTTCTCAAATATCACTGTGTTCATCTGCTATATATTTGAAATTGCTGATCCGAACAACCAGTGCCCAAACTTTTTCATAACACTGTATATTTGGTCCAGTTAGGTTTGTTTTCACACTGCATGAGCGCACCAAAGACTTTTAGTGTGACCTGCCCACATGCCGTCATCATCACTTACAGTACGTGCAGTGCGTCTTCATACACTCGATACTGGTTTGTAGGACGCGAGTCTGACACTTTTATATACTTTTATATACCGCTGCTGCAATTTCTTTAGTTTATTTTAGTTTTAGGTTCCTTTTCTCATCCTCTCAGAAAATAAGCTGCACGTTTCAGCATTTTTGTGCATTTTTCAAGCTGACTTTTCACATGTTCACTGGACCAAAATTATATTAAACATGTCATCTACTCCTCGCTTTACGTGCTACCACAGCTCATTTTTGCTGCTGCTCTGGTTATTTTTCTTCCTTTATTGTTGTTGAATGTTGTTGACGCCTGCATCAACTTCCTATATTTGGTCTGAAAGTCCAAACCTTCAAGAAAAAACTGCACACGCACCAGACCATGGTTCAGTAGATCCGGATTGAGACCACCTCTTTTGGTCAGACCAAATTTTCCTCCTTTGGTCTGGACTGTGGTTTGTGGCCCCTTTCATACCTGCTATTTTGGTTCGGACCAAACTGAAAAGTCAGAAAGTCCGAACCAAACAATGTAGGTGTGAAAGCACCCTTAGTTATCATTATTGGAGGAACTGGTAACATAATGTATGAAAATAAACTCAGACATGACCTGTATCATATTTAATGAGTATTCGCTTGCATTACCTTTGCCTTTGTCCCACTCTCTGACATGTGGTACTCCTGGTCTAGTGTCTTTTCGCTCTTGAATTTCAACCTCAACCCTCTGTACAGCAGCCACATGGGGAGGAGGTACAATCAAATCTTCAGCCTCAACATCAGCTTCAGCAACAGCTCCATCAGCAGAAGCTGGAAAAAAAACAGACAATATTGATATAGCCTGTATGCTTATTAATTACATATACACACACTTTAGCAAATTCCCAGCCTATAATATTCAAATAACACACCTTCTCCCTCTTCTGTTCCTGTCTCCAGTTTGCTTTTTTTAATCCTCCTCATCCTCACTTTTGCCAGTCGAGCATCAAGTAGAGCTTTCCTTTTCTCTTTCAGCTGCTCTCGCTTACTGCGTTGGTCTGTGGTCTACAGAGAAAGGGACTTTTTTTCAATTTCAATTTCAATTTGTCATTTTAAAGAAAGCATTGTGGATGCAATAAAGTGTAATATTTTAATGTTTTAAATTATAATGTGGCTAGCATGTTTGCTTGTGGTTTAGGGCTACTATACTGGATCAAGGCTACTGTTAGATTTGACAACATTAACAAACACAGTACACTCAATATTTTTTCAATATTATAAAATGTATTGACACTATCATATTATATTGAATTAAGTTTATTATACTGAATTAACATTTTGTGACTCTGTATGAATCTATTTGATGCCTGCCAAAAAACTATAGAGGACTGAATAATTGTTTGGTCCTGACTGGAAATCAATACTAAAAGCCTGGTATTTCATTTTCGTATATTCCCTTCATCTTCTCACCTGGCCTCTTAGCATGTCCAAAGATTCTCTCTGTTTTCTGCGTTGTTCCTCATCCTGTGAAAAAGCAAAATATCCAACACCCAGATCTCTGGCCTCTGAAATGCACAAAAGAACATTATTAATATTTAATGTTGAGTGGAACAGGATAATCAGTACTAGAATATAGTCCAAGTGTCACATTTGCATTAATAAAGTTAATAATACTTTATTGCCCAAACTTTAAGTACTGCTACTCTTCAGCAAAGCAATGTTCTACTAATCACATATAGTATAATTCTACTATTTTATTATCTTCAGAATGTCCACAATGGGAATACACTGTATTATAAAATGGCAACAATATATATGTATATTTTTACAGAAGAAACTATTATATATTAATTGATTTTAATTTTAATTGTTGGAGTTTATATTGTCATCTCAAAACAATCAAACTGACTGAGCAAAATGACATATCTCACAGTTAACTGTCTGCTTCGACTCCATTAATATAAACCTAATCCAAGATAATGCCTATTTTTTATGCACAATATAATTAAAAATGTTCAGCTCTCAAATATCACTAAATATGGTGTCCATATCTCACACGCACACACACACACACACACATATATATATATATATATATACACAGTATATATTATCCAGCACTATTAACACCCACCTCCCACTGTCTCTCTCTCTCTCTCTCTCTCACACACACACAAAGATACTGAGTTGTGTAAAACTATAGTAACAACCTAAACACACACACACACACTATGTTTAGTGATTTCTCCAAAAACGTTTTTAATCTCCCACCTTGATCTCTGATGTTTTCATAGTGAATGGGTCCCATGGGTCTCTTCATCTGTTCTTCTTCCTCTCTCTCCCACTCTTCTCTCTGCATCTCTCGCCTCATATCTTCAGACAACAGAGTTCTGTCCACTCCAGTCACTCTGCAGAAAGTACTGAATATGTGGACTGAACAATATATCTGACAGCATAAAATCTAGATATTTTATCTGGTACTGATATCAAAAGCTCAAACATAGAAAAATAATATTTAAAAAAATCTGAAAATAGTCTCTACCCCCACTGGGGGCTGTTCATTGCCAAATAAACAATATGAATTGTATACAATCATATTTATTATACATTAATACAGCTAATAATAAAACATTGACAATGAGAGTAAAAAAAAAAAAAACTACTCTGACTGCTCTGGTCTTCACTAACCTCAACAGACTGCTGCTGTTGTTGATATTGTTCTCAAATTCTTTATGATGCTGTGGCTAACACTGTAATTGTATTACATTTATATAATATATAAAAACATAAATAAAGATAATATAACAAAATTGTTGTTTTGTGTCACCTACCTTTTACTCTGTAAATCTTGGTCCATTTTCTGAAACTCTGGCAGGTCTTTTCTCAAACACTTCCTTGATCTACCTAGTGCATCAACATAGTCCACCCTAAAAGAGAGGGAGAGAATAAACACTTAGAGAGACAGACTTGTCACTGATAAGGATATTGATTAGGTATTCTAATAGCCATTATACCATTCCTCATCTGTGTTCTGTGGCGGTGGGATAGGGATGCGTGTGTCAGAATCTTCTCGATCTTTGTCTCCTCTCTCAGCCTGTCTGCTGTGCGCCCCTTTCTTCTGGTCAATAATCTTCTGGGTGAAGTCAACCAAGTAAAGGCTTTCAGTCTCTTCATCTATGGACGAAAAGTACCAGTGTTACTGTGGACAACAGTTTGTGTGTGAATGAACAGCTCTTGCATATTAAAGGCCAACACTCCCAAACGCATGACACCTCTACCTGGGAAATCCCCTTTAGTCATCTGTTCATAGAGTCGTGCTTTTTCCTCCAACTTCTGCCTAAAAGAATGTAATAAATAGTGAGTAACATAAATATGAATGTATAAGAATGTAAAAGAAATGTTGAAGAA
The DNA here is from genome assembly GCA_036984385.1 of Crenuchus spilurus. Classification (NCBI taxonomy): domain Eukaryota; kingdom Metazoa; phylum Chordata; class Actinopteri; order Characiformes; family Crenuchidae; genus Crenuchus; species Crenuchus spilurus. The sequence goes on along the minus strand of BRDA01066234.1, from coordinate 2,388 downwards.
GTGATTCAGTTTTACAGTCACCTTGATTTGTCCAAGTTCTGTTCTTCTTCTGCACTTTGTTCTACATCCTTCTGAGCACGTGCTGAAACCCCTTCATTCTGTTTGCTCCAAATGTTGGGTTTCTACATGTGAAATAACACAAGAAAATCTATATATCACTGAAGCAGTTTTATATACAACTATAAGCTAACATCAGTAACAATCATGTATAATTCCTCCAAGACTAATTTACTGTACATGCCTTAACTGTGGTGTGTGATTTGGATGCAGACCCTGCATCTTGAGTAAGTCTCTCCTGTTTGAATGCCTCCTGTTTGCGATAAAGCTCTGCTTTCAAGTCAACCAGCTGTAAAAGAAACACAAGTGAATGATTAGTATTAGTCTGAACAAGTCTACTGTGTTTTGCTAACAATAACTGTGTAGGTAATTTCGGTCTTTATTATCTTTATAACTTGAAACACAGACCATCAGTTTTAATAAAAAGCACATTTTATTTATAATTGGGTAATCATAGGAATTATACACCTTTTATTTAGTCTACAGTTTAGTTGTTTCTTTGCAAACTCTGCGATTTTACATATTGTCTTGTGCACAAAAGAGCTAATAATTTATGCAGCTGTACTAAACTATATACAAACAGACCTTTAGTCATATCTGTCAGCATGATCCTCAATGAGCATGCACTCAGCTAGGCTCACTAAAAAGCTATACAAAAAGGAAATAAATGAATTACATGTCTGACAGAGCTTCACCAGGGAAAATATGTCTGGGTCACATACACAAGTAATACGCTGCATCAGGGCTGAAAATGACAAATTCACTTAAATCTTATTTAAAGCATCTATTAATTTGTACAATGAAACCTGTGGCGTATGTATTAAAAGGGCTGCGATTCGTGTATGTTTAAACCATATGTTTAAAAATCAGTTATTTACTGCACATTTCTTCCCCAACTACAACAAACCTGTCAACGACTGCTCTGTCTATAACACTAGCGAGTTAACTAGTTATTGCTAGCTAGATAAGTTAACTCTACAAATTAAATAAAGTAGTGACCCAAACATAGTTAAAGTTCTTACATAAACAGCAATAAAATGTACAGATGTCACAGTAAACTAACGTTTCTTGCAAAAAAACTGAACTGAATGTCCATGTAAACAAGTACAGCTAGCAGTGTTAGCTTTAGGTGAATGTTAGCCTGCCAACTACAAATATCACAAAAACAGTTTCTGCAGTTAACCCAGAACATCTACAGCAACGACACTGCTTTCAAAACTCACAGATGAAGCTGTGACATTATACGGTCTCTTCTTTTTATCCATGTCTTTTCGGCTGTCTATGTTCTCAATCACGAAAATGTTCAGTTCAGGTATATAGCGCCATATTGAAGGTAATGTGAAGAGTGAAGAAAAACTTCGACGCTGCCGCCTGCTGGTGCGGAGCAGTACTTTTGTGTTCAAGACTTTTTTTTATTGTGCTATATACAATACAATACAATACATTTACATTTGAGGCATTTAGCAGACGCTTTTATCCAAAGCGACTTACAATTAGGTGCCTTGCTCAAGGGCACTTCAGTCATGACCTGCCCGGGGCACTTCAGTCGTGACCTTCAGGTCACCAGACCAGATCCTTAACCACAAGGCCATAGCTGCCCCATAGGTTTTCCCTTGCCTCTGGCACCTTTGGTTTGCTCGCATCAGGTTTTGACTGATGCTAATCATGTAAAGCTGCTTTGTGACAATGGCCATTGTAAAAAGTGATATATAAACTCATTTTGATTGATTGATTATAATACAGTGGAAAATTAATCAATTGTCTTGTGAATGTATAACTGAGGTGTTAAAACCATAAGGATCTAAAAAGAGGCACTGATGAATAGTTGAGGGTGAAGAGCATCAGATGTCTTACATTAGATAATTGACTGGAATGGGATCTGAAAATATAGATAAGAGTAGAGAGGAAGGATAAGGGATACTATGCTTTAAATGCAAAAAATATGTAGATATCTTCTGTTTTCCATTATGATACGTTATTATCACTATTACTACTATTATTATTATTTTTATTATTATTATCATTAATACTATGATTATTATTATGATTATTATTATTATTATTATTATTATTATTAGTAGTAGTAGTAGTAGTAGTAGAATATGTACAATTTATAGTGATTTTAATAATAAACATGTATTAATTTAAAACACTATACTACTACTAATAACAACAACTATAACAATAAATATGAAATCCTTAAACTATAAAACAGTAAAGGACATGAAGGACAAAGTATAATTAAAAGAAGATTTAGAGTTCTACACCTGTATTTAACATTTTGGGTGAGTTTCAGCTTGTGACTGGCTGCCTTCTGTCAGGCATTTTCCT
>BRDA01066227.1:0-13100 GCA_036984385.1 Crenuchus spilurus | reverse complement strand
TAAAAACAAAAATGACGCATCGACTATTAAATTAGTTGTCGACTATTTTAATAGTCGACATAATCGTGACTAGTCGACTAATCGTGGCAGCCCTAATCGCTGAACAGCCCTAATAGCCCTAAACATCTAGTTTAAGATTTTACTGATTCCATACACCTGCTGTCAAACATATGCACTGTAAACTTCAATAAGCCCAGGAATGGCCTGCAGGATTAAGGGTTACATTTTGAAGTGTAACACTTGTTTAACACTGCAAATTTAATCAAGGCTCTAGTAATAATTAGAATGTGTGTCTAGTCCTGAGTGACCATGGCTCAGGGAGTAAAGTGGGATGTCCACTAATTGTAGGATTAGCTCCCTGGCTCCTCCTGTCCATGGCTGAAGTGCCCTTGAGCAAGGCACCTAACCTTACAATACTCCATGGGCACCACAGCCATGGCTGCCCACTGCTCTGTGTGTTCACTGCTCATGGATGGGTTAAATGCAGATATCAAGATAAATGTATTATTATTATTTTGTAAATAAACATTGAAAGCAATTGTTCCTACTATAGATAATATACATCAATCAGACAAATCATATACTACAGGTATACTTTGTTAATTTCCCTTCTCCCTGGTCTTCAATGGTCAGGGCCCTCACATAGCAGGTATTATTTGGGTGATGGATCTTTGCAGTGACAGTGACATGGTGGTGGGCTGTCAACAGCATCCTTTGACCACCAGTGAATGACTGGAGGTGCAAACAAACTGCAGCAACATATGAGTTGCTGTCTATGACTTTACATCTAAAAGGTGGACCAACACTGTAAGTATCTAATAGAGTGGACACATACCTGCACTGTGGGGGGTCTGACCATTAAAGAACAGGGTGAAAGGTGGCTAACAAGTAAACAGATGGCTGTAATTGTAGAACTGATAAAATGGAAAATAAATAAATACAAAACGGTGGCTTTATGTCGGGTTGGCATGTGTCTTCCTAAAAAAGTAAACCTGGCTAGTTAAAATATCACATTGTAGACAACAACAAAGAAAGCTGTAAAACAAGCTATGGGTCTCTGAACTTTTGATGCTCTGTGTAGATATTACACGTATTGACATGTTCACTCATCCATATGTGTCACTCATGTCTGGCAATCCTAGAAGCTTGAAGGCCGGACCTCTACTGCTGGACCCTCCAACTCCCAGCCTCCAAATCAATGGCCTCCCCTTTACTGATTGATTTCTTTGAAACATGTTTTTAATATTGCTCTCACCCTTTTGCACTGTCATGTGTTTATGCATTCATTCTGGTTCAGCAACAGGACAACAGGAGGGAATTAACCCAAAGAAAGAGGCCTGCACTGAAGAATTCCTTCGGCCGTGGCATCAACAGAGAGTGTGTAAGAGACAAACTCGCTATTGGGACGCCTCATTCATTTTTTCCAAAATCAAGGGTATTAAAAACAGTTTATGCTGCTTATGTTGGAGTGTCTCTACTGTGCAGGGAAGACTGAGTACTACATTTTGGAGCACAGCTGTGAGGATTCGATTGCATTCAGCAATGAGCATTAGTGAGGTCAGGATGTTGGATGATCACCACTCCACCTCCCCAAATTATCCCAAAAGTATTGGATGGAGCAGAGAACACAGCTCAATGCTCGGGGCTTTATACCACTCTAGCCCATCAGTACTTCTCTTTGGGGACTAGACAAGTTGTGTGTGTGCATTTGTAAATGTGTCTCATGGGTGACAAAGCAGCATTCATTACAAGGGTGTCCACAAACATTTGGACATATAACGTAGCATTCATTCAGAGCAGCTACACAAACAGTTAAGTATGATTTGAAGCTGGGAAAACTGCTTAGCTAAAGTCAGGGTAAGGCTTACCCAAATTTTAGCCCGGATTCTGTCTCTGTTGGTTGGCTCTAGCCAGCAGATTTCTGAGTCGACAGTTGGAGAGAGAACTGATGAGTGTGTAAGGGGTGCAGAGTCAGATTTTTGGCCTCCTAATCAATCACAGTTCAGACCAGTTGGAGTACATCAAACATACTCTGAACTTAACCGAGCAGTGTAAACTCATCAGCAACTCTATCTGAATGGGTCTCATCAACAGCCAATGAAAACTGAGCACAAAAAGTAAACAGGAAGTAGATAAAGATAAACTGGCCTGTACAATAAGCTTGTGGGCAGCTGTAGACTAAATATAAGAGAAGTGGTCCTGGGATCAGAGGGAAGTTAGGCATACTGGTTTACACATGTACATGTGAGCATTTGTATGCTCACATGGATGCTCTAACAGAGTGATTTATGATTACGTGATTCTAGAGTTGGGAGTCTTGCCCAAGGTGTGTTGCCTGCCCTCAGCCCAAGTCTGCTACATGGGATTCAGCAGTGTCACACACTACACTATAACAACTTAACTGGTTAATGTACAGTTGTCATTAGTCCCAGGGTTCTTGCAGGTTTCAGTGAGTTCAATTTAAGACTTTATTAAGACCTTTTAAGACCATTCTCAGTGAAATTTTAACCCACCATGACAAATGACGCACAGGAGAGATTTGTATTGTATTTGTTTTGTATTCACGTGCATGCAAAAATCTTCTTGTTCACTCAACACATCTGTGCACACGCTCACAATTAGGGATGCACCGATACCACATTTTTTCAAACCGAGTACGAGTACAAGTACTTACATTTAAGTACTTGCCGATACCAAGTACCAATAAGATTACTAATAAATATCAATACTTACAATTAAAATGAAACGAAGGCTGTATGTGTGTCTTATGGCTCCAGTTAGATGTGTTTGTGATCTATACTTTTAGTCATAGTTTTCGTTTTAAAATATTAGTTTTTATTTAGTTTTCGTTTCGTTTTCGTCGTGAAAAAATGGTCGTCAACGAATATTTTTCGTCATAATTATCGTTAACGAAATTAACACTGCTTTTGTCACCTTCATTCACCTGGAAATACCTCCACACGCTGACATAGCTGCTCCTTCTCTACTACCGGGCTGGTTAAAGTCACGCTGCCGTTAAGTGGCTTGTTCAGCTCGGCTACCGTACGTAGTCATCGTCTTCTTTTTTTTATTTTATTTTTTTATTTTATTTAATTTTATTTATTTATTTATTTTGTGGTGCAAACTAATACTGTCTGTTAGAAGGAAACAAAGCTCCCATCACGCTGGTATCGGATCACTTTTATGAATACGAGTACAAGTACGCGCACGTGGTATCGGACAGATACACGATGCTGGTATCGGGGCATCCCTACTCACAATTGTGGCACAAACATAACACCACATCCAATAACACAGAGAAAAGTGGCTAGATTTGTCGCTAGTCGCTTTTTTGGGAGAAAAGTCTGAAAACTCGCTAAATATAGCAACGAAAGTTGCAAACAGTGTTAGCCAACGAGCATGTTAGCATGTGGTTATCATGGGATTTGTAGTTCCCACACTGGTAGCCCCCCCCCCCCAGAAACACAGAAAACAGAACTACATTTACACTGATGCATTTAGTAGTGGTTAGCAGAAGTTAGCAAAACTAAATTCCAATTAGACTACACTTCTCTAGAATTAAAGGTAAAGATGTAAGACTTAATTTAATCAATTTAATTTAAGACTTTGGAAGGATATCTGGCCATTTTTCACACTTTTTAAGGCCTTAAATTTAAAGTTTTGAATTTTAGACTTAAGACTTTTTAAGACCCTGTAGAAACCCTGTAGCCCTCTCAGCTAGGGGTGTCCCGATACAGCTTTTTTACTTCCGATACAATACCGATATGGCAACCTTGAGGAATAGCCGATAACGATAACACAAATTATACACTTTTATTACTTATTTTGTACTGTAAATAAAAAAAAGTCTTGAACGAGTGATATTTTTCAAACAGAAAACAATATTCAACAACAGCATGTATGAGAAAAACTGACCCATTTATTATTACCCAATGGGTAACATCAATTATAAACTTAAACAAGAATATTCAACTGAATAAAATTAAAATAAATAAATTAGAAGACCCTGAAAAATAACCTCAATAAATGCAACAAAATAAAATATACTTTTAAAGCGCAAAACAACAATGCAAGGTCACTTATTTTTTCTGTTCTTAGTCTTGACTAAAACAATAGTGTAAACAAAATAAACACATAATTCTTTTAACTTATTTAATTAGTCAGTTAACTAATTATGGCTCAGTCTCTGATTTCTGCAGTCCAAGCATGATATGCAGATTTTTTTTTTAGGAAGATGAGCATTTAAGCATGCCGAGCTGTCAGCTTGCTCCTGTGCTCCTCAGTGATAATAGATGCTGAGCTGAAGAGCCTCTCGCTCTCGACACTTGTGCAAGGAGCACAGAGGAACTTGGCAGCTTTTGCTGCCAGGGTGGGAAATCGTGCTTGGTTGGCTCTCCAGTAATGTAAAGGATTGTTGTTACGTTCAATAGGAGCCTCACAGAGGTAGCTCTCCATTTCAATGATTGCCCGTGGGGTGATCTGCTCAGAAGGACCTGCTACTGTGCTGCTCTCCTCCAGTATCTCATCGAAGATGCATCGTTACAGATTTTGCACTCGGCTGTAACGTCTTTTTCAGACTTGACCGAAAAATACTGCCACGCTGCCGACATCGCTGCTCTTTTTGGCTACTTTCACGTTAGCCCACTGTTGTTGTGATCACGTGGGGTCTGCATGCTGGATCCATTCGCGGCTGGAAATAAACGCTGGAGTGGAGTAAGCGGACTACTGGATTGAACTCCTTATATCGGAGCGCTTTTATCGGAGATTTTTTATGCTGGCCGATAAAATCCGATAATGTTTTTATGGCTGTTATCGGACCTGTATCCGATATCAATATCGGATCGGGACACCCCTACTCTCAGCACTGAGGTCTTGGGTTCGAGTCCTCATGTTCTCCCCATGTCTGCGTAGGTTTCCTCCCACAATCCAAAAACATAGAGGTCAGGTGGATTGGGTGTCTGTGTGTGTGTGGGTGTGTGCTCCCAACGATGGATTGGCATCCTGCTCTGGGCTTAGTTGGGAAGGTGTGATGCCCTGCCCTGCGCCCACTGAGGGAGTAGGGGACTGACTACGACCCTGATAAGGATTAAGCGGGTGGGATAATGGATGGATGGATGTTAAAGACAGACATGCAAATACAACATAACTATAATACACACACAGGACTACTAAATCAATCATAAAAGACAACACAATCCTGTCTAGGCAGATGGAAGAAGGAACGAAGCTTGTTGATGCTGTGCTTGTCCTAACATTTGATGACCTATAGTGCTTGCCAGAGGGCATGAGAGTATAGTATGTGTGGGGTCATTAGTCACTTGTTTTTCTTTAATGTCGTGTCTGGAAGAGACTGATGAGAGACTGCTGTTCCTGGCCAATGACTCTACTGATTTTTGCAAGGGGTCCTAAGCTGATAGTCTCCAAAATATGCCGTGATGTTATAGGTCGGTATTGATTGAATAAAGTCCTTGGTTAAGTCTTATTACTAATGACAAAAAAAAACAAAATGTATGGAAAGCACAGATTCTACAAATTAAATCCAAATATTTATTATTTTATCCATCCATCCATCCATCCATTATCCTACCTGCTTAAACCTTATCAGGGTCACGGTCCATGTATTTCAGGATTTGAGTTGTTTTTGTATCGTCATTTGGCCAAATAATAAAATATCAATTAAAAATGATGTAATAAATGTAATAAATGTACAACAAATGTAAACATAACATGTGCTCAACTTCAAATAATGCTTTGGCTATAAATGTATATTGTTATGTGCGCTGTTGAGTTGTTATACATGTAGCTACACTGATATAAATTAGCTTAAATAATGATGTAATATGCATCAAAATGTACAGACAAAGGACAATACTGAACATCTGTAGACCCTACTTGGGTTAAGAAGTGTGTTTCTCCCCTCACAGCAGTCCGAGCGCCCGGGAGATCAGATAACTCTCAAGGCATAGATCATAGGTTTCTGTACGGCGCCGATAGGATCTGAGAGCACCGAGAAACAGCTACATAAATAAGAACGATCCTTTAGACTCGAAGCTCCTCCAGCTCATGTTTTATTGATGGCCACCATCCTTACCTCGAGTTTAGCGATAAGTCTTTTCACTCCCTGCTTAGCAGCCAAATCCAATAAGGCCTGAACAGCGTCCTACTTTCACGCGCTTTCCACAGCTTTTTTTTATGCTGCGTTCAGAAGGCAGCACTTTAGGCTTGTTTGGACGTTTTGTACTGTGTAAGTCCCTGGAAACGAAAGGAAGGCGCTTCAAAGCGCACTCTCAGTCAGACTCCTGTTCTCTTAAGGATCTAACATACAAGCAAAGATGAAATCCAAGGAACTGTGCCCTCTGAGGCTTCAGACATGGACGATATATTTAGCACATTTCTTCACCACAGATCATTTCGAGTGACGACGTGGACACGTTTCGACAACTAAGGATAAGCTAGCTTTGTTTCTCGTGATCAGATGCATACATCATGCATGCGTTAGCATTAGTTAGCATTGTCGTGATACCGTAGGCTGTTTGGTTCACACTGCATAATTGGTTACATTTACATATTTAGCTACATAAATACCCAGAGGAAAGGAAAATCAAAACGATCTCATTAAGTGCTCAACTCTTTCTCTGAGACAACAAAGAGATCAGGAGGAGACTTTAAGTTTAGCGTCTTCTGCTGCTGAGAATCAGAAAACGTTCAGCCATAACGTTACCACCACGCACACATGAAGTGATAAACACTGATTATCTGATAAAGGTCCTGAAGGTTTGAGATATATCAGATAGTAAGCAAATTATTGGTTCTTATAGGCTATGTATGGGTGTCTGGAGAAAAATATGCAGACATGAGTCACTTGGACGAACACTTGTAGTTATGGCCAGGCAACAGGGTCAAAGCATCTCCAGCTGTAGTAATGGGATGCTGTACATTATCTTTGTACATTTCTCATCTAATACTCTCCGTTTTGATGCTGTGAATTGTCCACGATAATGTTTATCTGTGTCAGAAGTATCTCAGGTGTCTATCGTCTCAGGTTCCCTAATTAGTTTCAAGAGAATCTCCATGAGGTTCCCTGAGCCATCAATGAGAAATATCTGAGCAATTAGCAAACTGTAGAGACATAATGAAGAAAATTATCTTTTTCCCTTTTCACCACAAGACTGTTCACAGCATCTTTGTCAGATTCAAGACACAAAAAAACATCTCTTCTACTTATAAACGTGGTTGTGATTAAACATGCAGCTCTGCACTTCCAACAGAATTTCTCCATTTGTTTCAAAGAGCTATGAGTGAGAAATAATTCAGCCAAATGTAAGACGACGGTTTCGAGGCATATATGTCACATTGAGTTTCGCATCCTTGATCTCACCATACAAAGCCTGAACCCTCTACACGCAATCTTCTAAACAATAAAGAATACCTCAAATGGTGCTTGAGCGGTACTGCTCATTTGAAAGCCGCTGCCCTGTGTAGGTTAGGAACAGCACTCATACATTGTTTTCACTGCCTGGGTTCAAGCTTATGCTTTGCTGGAAAACCACCTCTATGTAATTGTGCTAGTTACTGCTTCCGGCTTATTTCCATATCTTTTACACTTCTGTTTTTCTTCCTGCTATACTTAATGATACCTTTAGATTGGAACAGAATTGGCCCAGAAGATAAAAATGGCAATCACAATGCCTATAATGTGGAATATTGTTCAATTTCCCCTTTCTGTCAAAATCATTATAGCAGTGGAAATTGTCTGTGATTTGGATTTGAGACGGAGAAAAGAGAGGCCTAAGACACTGGAACATGTTAGCGAATTTGAATTACTCCAACATTTGCGTCTACGCAGATTGCATTATTTGAACACCTGTCATCTGCATTTTTCCTTTTAGCATGGAAATGTGCACGGAATCATTTTGGCATAATGACGGGTGCGTTTGCACAGATGAATGTTTTGTGTTATCAGAACACAAACTTTGTTCTGGCTCAGCATGTGCCGTTGTTTCAAGAATCAAAGAAAGTCCATTTTGTGGACTGGAGTGAAACTCAAAGGCCAAATACTGAGGTCACTCTCTATTCACAGGTTAGAATTGCTGAAATACTCAAAAAGCAGAAAGGCCAACCTTGTAGTTACTGTTGACATCACACAGAAAATCTTCCAAGTACAAAAGAATCATGTTTAAGTATCAAGGTACTACAGTGGTAATACTGCAATGCAAAGTTTTACCAGAGTGATAGTACTGATAGTAATTTACTATTGTTATACTAGTTGTATTACTGGAGTTTCCATCATGCAGGGTGTCCCAATTGTTTCTTTACCCAAACAACAGTGAATGACGTTAATACTAATAAAGATTTGGTGATGAAATCTGGATTGAATATACCTCAGTCTGTGTGGAAAAAGACTGACATGTATGATTACAGAGCAGGTAGACGGGTGTTAATTTCTGATGATTAATATCCACGGCTGTAGGAGTGGAGGCCGGCGCCCATCCAGCCGTCTCCAGTCACCTGCCACTGCATTGAGACATTAAAGCCTTCAGTTATCCTCATGTACTCAGCATGGGATGTTGGTTATTCCACCCAACAATCTGTACATAATGTATCAGTGTACAGTACAGGAGTTCATTGTGTGAATGTACTGAACTCGATTCAGAAGACGTAACCGGAATGTCTGAAATACTTTGAAGACCCCGGAGTTATTGGTCATTAACCTTCAAGTGTGCTGGGATGCTGGTGGTGGACATTTTCAGAACATGTTGTGACATCTTTTTCACACAGATTGTGATATTTATTCCAAATTTCATCACCAGATCTTCATTAGTATTAAAGTTACTCACAATTTTTTGGATAAAGAAGCAAACAGGACAAAACGTATTTGATGTCATAATACCATCATACAACCATTGTAGTACCACAGTATGAGAGCTCTCCATCAGTCGTCAGCTGACCCCAGAGCTGCTCTTGGTTGCATAGTTCTGGGAGATCTAACATCGAGTCTGAAACACTCATACTGACACTACATGTGCCAAGAAATGTCATCAACCCAAACAATAGCCAGCTCTGGCATCCAAAAATGCAACTGCAACAGAGTTGAGTGTTTGTACGCCAAGAAAATGTCATTTAACACGCAAGAGATGCTTTGCTCTTTTGTATTACTGCTTGGTTTTTACTGTTGCATGATGCCAATAGATCCACTAACTATGATATACAGGGGTTAGACAATGAAAGTGAAACAGCTGTCATGTTAGTGTGGGAGGTTTCATGGCTAAATTGGACCAGTCTGGTGGCCAATCTTCATTAATGTCACATTGCACCAGTAAGAGCAGAGTGTGAAGGTTCAGTTAGCAGGTAAGAGCACAGTTATATAGTATATTACAATGCACACAACATTATGGTGACATACCAGAGTTCAAAAGAGGACAAATTGTTGGTGCACGTCTTGCTGGCGCATCTGTGACCAAGACAGCAAGTCTTTGTGTCTAAATATTATTGAGCCACTTTGGGGTGTTTTGGAGGAGCGAGTCAGGAAACGTTTTCCTCCACCAGCATCACGTAGTGACCTGACCACTATCCTGCAAGAAGAATGGCTTAAAATCCCTCTGACCACTGTGCAGGACTTGTATATGTCATTCCCAAGACGAACTGACGCTGTATTGGCCACAAAAGGAGGCCCTACACCTACTAATCAATTATTGTGGTCTAAAACCAGGTGTTTCACTTTCATTGTCCAACCCCTGTATCAACAAGCATCATCAAAACATCCAAATCTGAGCACTTTTTTGTATGGACAAAAGTATTCAGACGTGTGCTGCTCATTGTTATTTTCCAAAATCAAAGGTATTAAATAGTTTATCCTGCTTTTGTTGTAGTAACTGTCTGTACTGTCCGAGGAAGACTTTCTACAAGATTTTGGAACACTGCTGTGAGGATTTGTTTGCAATCAGTGACGAGAGCATTTGTGAGGTCAGGAAGATGGATCACCACCACCCTACCTCATCCTCAACTCATCCCAAATTGTTTTGGATGGAGTAAAGACAATAGTTCCACTGCTCCACAGCTCAATGGTGAGTTTATACTCCTGTAGCCAAGCTAGACAAGTTGTGTGTTTGTACATCTGTGCCAGCGATCGGTGCAACTTAAAGTAACTGAATGCATTTATTAGAATTGGTGTCGGCAAAAATTTGTATAGTTAATGTATTATTGAATAAGCATGACATAAAAGACTTACTGTGTTCGTTTGGGCTCTCTGGCAGTACTGTTTGACGCATTTTCACAACAAGGCAGCAAATTGATTAAATTGTTGATGTATCTGATGAAATTACTTTGAAATCATGGAAAGAACAGTGTCATTATCTATTGTGTAAGCATAACTATACTCCAGCACAATAGAAACAGAATACTGACTCAACAAACAATTTACTGGTGTTTTTGAAAGAATCATAGACTACCATGATATGAAACTGAGGGTGCTTTCACACCTGAAAGTCCAGACCGTGGTCCAAACCAAGGTTTGTGTGTTTGTTACTTTGTATATATTTGGCCTGGTTAGGTTTGTTTTCACACTGCATTTTTACGAGTGCACCAAAGACTTTTATTATGACACGCCTACGTGCTGTTGTCATCACTTACGTGCGGTGCGTCTTCCTACACTCGACATTTATTGGACTGTAGAAGGATGAGTGTCTGATGTATTTAAATACTTTTATATACTTTTATATTCTGCTGCCACAGTTTCTTTAGTTTGGTTTATGTTGATGTATCTCCTTTCTCTCTCATCCTCTCAGAAACGAAGCTGCACATTTCAGCATATTTGTGAGTTTTTCCAAGCTTTTCACATGTTCATCTGACCAAAATTATATAAAACATGTCGTCTGCTCCTCGTTCCATGTGCTACCACAGCTAATTTTTTCTGCTGTTCCGGCTATTTTTCTTCTGTTATTGATGTTAAACGCCTGCGTCAACTTCCTGTATTTGGTCCTAAAGTCCAAACCTTCTAGAAGTGTTTTCACACTGCACACGAACCAGATCATGGTTCAGTAGATCCAGACAGAGACCACCTCTTTTGGTCGGACCAAATTTTGCTCCTTTGGTCCGGACCGTGGTTCATGGCCCCTTTCACACTTGCTATTTTGGACTGAAAAGTCCAGACCAAACAATGTAGGTGTGAAAGCACCCTGAGATAACACCAGTTTTTCTTCTAGTCACTGCAGCTGCTTAAAGTCGAATATCTGGTTAACATCTTTTGCATATATCACCTGAACCACAGCGGTACTAGGCTCGGGCTACAGCCTTAGATCTGAACACTTTCACTAAACAGGTTACACTTTGGTCTCCGGGTCTTTTTTTAGACCCATTTTTACCCCTTAAAACGTCAGGCTGACTCCCTCCACCCACCCCTCCATCCCCCTGTGTTGACACTTTGTACTGAGTTACCTCCACACCCCACCCCTAACTGACTTTGTGTACTGCTGGGACCCCCCATTGGCTGACATTTTGCTAAGCCTTGGGTGACGTAAGCTAAGACCTGGTTTTCATTACATTCTAGGCACGCCCCTGACCTGAAGTATAAAAAATGCTCAACTTTTTAGTATGTATTGACTTTAGCTGCGCTATATGTTCTTCGCTTTAGTTTTTATGATGTGCAACACTGCAGCAATCAAATACGTGGCCAAAAGGTAGATTGCTTTAACAGCCTATTAAGCCATGAAATACAGCATTGGCAAAGATATCAATCTGTGCAGGAACATTACTGGCCTACTAAACTGCTATAGGACCCAAACCCACTTTTTAATTATGTAGTAAAGGTATACAGAAAAGAATGACTGATGTTCTCCGTCTATTGGATTATATTAATGTATTTTAATGCTGTTTATGTTGTTTGGCAGTTCATTTATCTAGGCCGAGACGTTTCATTCTGCTTGTCCCCTAATCATCTAATGCAATTTATTTAGATGCCATCATATAACTACACAGAAACAGGGGGATGGGAATGGTGGGACATTCCCTTATTGAGAAGAAGAGGGTTTTGTTCTATGAGGTACCGTGTTATCAAACTGGCTTTGCATGTTAGAGAATGCGTATCACTTCCACCATCACAGTCCCTGTCTGATTTCCATATTCATATCTCCTGTCCACTGTGTTTAGGGGCCACACTGTTTCAAGATAATTATTCACCCCCTACTCATAATACATCAGTGGTGCTGTTTACGGCCCAAGGTCACACACTGCACACAGAGAGAGAAAGAAAGTGCTTGATGGATTAGAATTTCGCAGGGCTCTGGACTGCACGAGACAGTGACAGATTCTGTGTTTCAGAGAAGAAGAAATGGCCTTTTTCTGGAGAATGCTGTCAGACACAGTCGAATGCTGGATGAAGAATGTCTCTCAGCCCAGTGTTTCAGCGAAATGCCTCCAAAGTGTTGAGTCTTATTTAAAAACTGTGAACGGCTCCTCAACGTTTGAGCACATTTTCTAACCTAAAAGGGAGGAAAGTTGGACAAAATCACAGGTATCAGGTCAACAGCAGCCATAGTACCACATAGTATACAAATCTACTGAAGTTAAGCAGGTCTGATTAGTGTTTGGATGGGAAACCTCTAAGGAAATCCTTGTGTGGCTGCTGGATGTGGTGTTGGTGGGGACCCAAACAGGATCCCAGTACTCAAGTGCAGTGAAGGACACTATACTATGTAAATTGTAGAAAATCCAGTGTGGATGCTGGAAGTAGTGTTGGTCAGAACCCTCGATGGATTTCAATACCCCAGTGCGCGAGTGGGACACTGTACTATACACATGGCATCCCTTTAAGAACATTAGTTTCTTTATTCAGTGGCAGGAATTTCAAGGCTGAGGTGAGTGATTAGCTGATTTGGGCATTAATACAAATTTTCCTATTATAAGATTGCTTATTTGTTCTGCCCAGGCTTAACATGTCAACAAAAAATTCAACACTGAATTCAGCATTGAAATATATGTTAATTATTCAATGACAAGCTAGCTAGTCCGTTTGTTTTAAGCTAATGTGCCAACTGAAGCTCAATATTGTTGACACCCTGTTGTTTTCCAAAATGTCCATCCCACCACTGTCCCAAAATGTCCTC
>BRDA01066226.1:0-22254 GCA_036984385.1 Crenuchus spilurus | reverse complement strand
TCTCTCTCTCTCTCTCTCTCTCTCTCTCTCTCTCTCTCTCTCTCTCTCTCTCAAACACTTAGGCAGCAGACCATTCTTCTCTAGGCTTTGAGCATTGTTCACGTTCCTTCTCCCTGAAGCTTGAAAGCACTCCATTTTTCACCCACACTCTCCCTCTTGGGACCCCAGCCCAGAGAGCAGCATGCAAAGGATATGTTTTATTGGACTGTTGCTGACAAATAAATCTAAATATGTATTTTTGTCGTGTTTGTGTGCAAGCTGTGTCCTGAGGGGCTGGAAGAAGCATATTATCAGATATAAATAAAACGATAAGGTCACGCACAAACACATCATTTCCAAGAGGGGAGAAAAGTTGGTCACATTTCACAGTGAAACTCTCCATTTCACTGTTTCTGCACAAGAACTACAGCAGTCATGTATTCTTATGGTATATGAGACCAAACAGCAGAGCTAATCAATACACGCCTCTACATATTCCAACAGCTCAAACTGAAAGTAATGCACAGGATGAAGAAATGAAGAACAAACTCTTTCAGCACAGTGTTACACATATACAGCTCTGCTGTAATCGCATCCATGCAGTGTAGACACACACACACACACACACACACACACACTAGGGGGCAGTGAGTAAACACTAGTGGGCAACCTCATCATCCAGATTGCCCAGGAAACAGTTGGGGGTCAGTTGTCTTGCTCAAGGCCACTTCAGTCATGTCCTGCTGGTTCAACAGATCAAACCAGTGAGCTTCTGGTCCCGAGTCTGGATCTCTAAGCTCAGGCCAGAGCTGCCACCACAAGCTTGTCAGAAATGTACAGAATGTACTGAAGGTCTCAGTCAAACAGGTCATTAGTCTCATAAATCCTCATAATAATAATAATAATAACAATGATAATAATAATAATAATAATAATAATAATAATAACAATGATAATAATAATAATAATAATAATAATAATAATAATAATAATAATAATAATAATGATAACAATAATAATAATAATAATAATAATAATAATAATAATAATAATAATGAATAAAGTAATTAATAAAATCTGTTTTCATTATGTTTTCATCTTGTCATTCCTATCTCATGTCTTCACTACTCACAGCTTCATCACACTGCTCCAAAAAAAGCAGAACTTTTCTTAATTTAGCCAGAACAGACTAAACTGATTTAGTCTGATTGTACGTTGTGAAACATTTTTACTGTGTTTACATTGTATTGATGTTAATGTTTGTTGTTTTATTATCAGGTGTTACTAACTACATCACTGCAGAGAGGAGAATGGCATGAAGCTGAACATGGATGTTTACTAAACTGGGGCAGAAAGTCTGTTACCTGCAGTGACTGTTTGGGTACTGAGCACAGGGGCTGGTACTAGACCCAGGCTAAGGGGTTTAGTCCCAGGTCTTAAAATGTCAGCAGAAAGAACAGAGGAACTGTGTTATATGTGTTGAGCCTTTTAGCAACAAGGCAGAATTGACATCAAATGAAAGATAATTACACTGAAAATAATCTGATGCCCACTACATGGTGGAGTGTCTGTGAAGCTTTTTGTAGGAATGGTCACAAACTGCCTGCTTTATTTCCTCTTTGTAAGATGTTACAGAAGACAAAGTTTTAAAAGCTGTGCCAATAACTGTGGAAGGGACTGTAGACATTTACGTCCAGCTGAAGAAGTGGTGTTCAGACAGACCAGCTGTGTGTACATGAAGCTGAAGCAAAAAGAAAGTGTCTGTTATTTCTGAATGACAAGACTGATGAGTTAATAAGTCTATAAACCTAAAGCTATTTAGACATACAGTTACAACATGCAGTCATACTTCATAACTTATTACAAATGTAAACAGTCATATGTTACAGTCTTTACACATAAAGTGACATAAATGACTTTAGAACTCATGAAATCCAGAATATTTCATTTCAGGTTTGAATAAATTACTACTCAGACAGTAACAACAGATGTCATTTTATATACAGAAGCAGTCAAAGGTTTGGACACACTTCTGGACATTCAGTGTTTTTCATGATTTAAAATGTTCTGTATTGTAGATTAATACTAAAGTCATCTAAACTATGAGTAAACACATCTGTAATTATTAGTAAACAAACAAGTAAACAAACCAGAACATGTTTATATTTGACATTCTTCACAGTAGGCACCTCTTGCTTAGATGCAGCTTTCTTGGCATTTTCTCAGTCAGCTTTATGAGGTAGTCACCTGGAATGGCTTTCAGTTAACAGCTGTGTCTCATCAAGAGGTCATGACTTGCATTTCTTGCCTCTTAATGTGTTTGAGACATCAGTTGTGTGTCTACTTTAAAGTAAAATCTAAAACATGTTTTGGTTTGTTTATCACTTTTAAGTTTACTACATGATTCCTTATGTGTTCACTCAGAGTCTGGATGACTTCAGTGTTAATTTATAATGTAGGAGAATAAATAAATAAATAAAAGATTGAATGAGAAGGTGTGTCCAAACCTTTGACTGGTGCTGTATAATGAACATAAAATAAAATATATGACAGTTTACCTTTTTGAATTAAATGATGTACACAAATGATTTTTTCACCAAATTTTTGAAGATGCGCTGGTCCACATCTCAAAATGAACACAAATGAACTTTTTCACAATACTGTAAGCTCCCTTTAACGTGCTGAATCAGTCCTTAGCTTTGAGGTGTTTTTTGCACAAATTGCAGAGACAGTAGACGTCCACCAAGGGAGGAGGTCGCTATGGCAGCTTGCGGGCATGACAGGCACATATAATATACATAGCTGAGTAGATAAAAGTCAGTGGCGTATTGAGACCTGCCAGCCCTACACAAATCAAGCTGTCCATTATGGGAGGCCCTTGCAGGTCATGCTCTTAATGAAATGGCTCAAGCCTGTTGGTGGAACTGAAGGAAAGTCAATGGGTGGCTTTGGGTGGTGATTGACACATCCTAACCCGCAGGTCTATCCCGAGTGTCAGAGATGTGGACAGGCAGAGTGGCCTTGACCAGCCGTCTTGGTGTCAGCGTGTCGATGGAGGAGAGTATGAGGCAGGGTGAGTTATGAAAACAGCTTTGTCCACAGGCATTAAATGTTGACTTTGGTTTGATATGTGATGGATCATCTGAACGTTTGCTGATGTAAAGCACTTGGGAATGCCTTTAGCACTTCCCTGCCTTTCATTTGCTTTTGCTTGCAGAGAATTGTTAAAATGGTGTGATCTCAGTGTCGGGATTTTCTCCTTTTAAACCTAAAGAACTGTCACCTCAGTGATGAAACTTCTGTAAAAGGGACTTAACTACGCAACCTGTGCAGAAGTAAACAAAGTACAGTGGTACCCCTACTTACGAGCATCTCTACTAACGAGTATTCCAGGTAACAAGTCGAGATCTCGGAATATTTTTGTTCCAGGTAACGAGTAAAATTCCAAGTAACGAGTAGCCTAAATTAGTTCAAGTATGCCAACCACTAGGGGCGCGGCAGTCGTAGCATCCCCTAGATGCTAGTGTAGAAGAAGAGGTCAGTCATTACCTTTGACCGCTGTCCAGTGAAAGTGAAAGTGCTAGTGAAAGTGACACAAAGACAGCAAAAGGTAGTGAACAAGAAAGTTAGATACATTTTACTTTTACTTTTCATATGATAAGTGTAACCATGCCATACACGTACGCCCGTCCTCCTGTCCTCCTTAGCCGCCAGCCTACACGAGCACCGTCGTCGTCTCGTTTATGTTTTAAAAACCCATATAAACACATTATTTACATATTAAAGTATACTGTATATTGGCCGGCTGACACGGAATAATCAGTTTTACATGCATTCTTATGGAGAAAATGCATCCAGCTAACGAGCAAACCAGCTAACGAGCAAACCAGCTAACGAGCTCGGCTCCTGCACGGATTAAACTCGTCAGTAGGGTTACCGCTGTATAATGTCCATAAACAAATACACAAACAAACACGTTTTCCCAGGTGAGCTCACACAGGTTCCCAACACAACTGCTGGGCAAATTCTTTCATTGTTCAGCACAGGAACTAAGGTGTGTTTATGATCTTTTACACAGTAAATAAAACACTGGACATGAACATCAGAGGAAAAGACAACAGAAAGAGAATTTTTAACTCGCTGTGAACGGCTAAAATGAGCGAGAAGTAAAAGTAGGTTTATATCTTCAGTTTAAAACTCCTGCGAGCCTTTCTTAGTTTAGACTAGACTGTACAATGTGCAGAATAAGGAGAGGCTAAATGCACAGCAGTGGTGAGTAGTGGTCAAGCGTAGTGAGCATTAAGACTTAGTGAAGAGGGTGGCTATCAAAAACAGAGGATGACAGGAACCACACGACTGTGCTGGTCACTTTAATTTTGTACGTTACAGTGATTAACTGCTTAAGTGGACAAGTCAGTCCATACATTCACCTCCACATACAGTAAGAGCACAAGAGAAAGGTGACGTCTGTAGATTTAAAATACTCAGCAAAGTATAAATCCAGCAGAATTGAACTTAAGTATACGAGTAAATGGAACCAGTTACTTATTATACCTGAGTGATATCATGAGAAACCCCTCAAACCTTCAGTGCTACAAAAGAAGAAAAAAACCTTCAAACTTTTCAATCCAACACGGAGCTCTTTGAAGGTAGACAAAACTGCAGGAATAAAAGTGGGGGCCTTTGGCAAGCCGCACTTCTGAAGCCCCACCTGCCTCTCCAGCTGCCTGCCTTGACAAGCGAGCTCTTCCACAGTAACGGCGAATTATATCTGTGTGTCTAATTATGTCTTTTCAACCAGACTCACAATGAAAGACTGCGCGCCTTCCACTTGCAAGGAGTAGGACAGCGGGTGGAAGTGCCCCCTGAAAAGAACACACACTCGTGAGGCTGACACAGATACCTGTCTGTGTGTCAACATAGCACATTCCCTGACGTCCCCAGCAGCCTAATGAAAGAGATCGTGCAGGAACCAGGAGATGCTGCCATTCTGCTTTTTTACCTTCCTTTCCCCCCCTCACTGCAACGGATGGCAACAATGCACTTTATTTAAGTCTCCATTTCTTTGAAAGTGTACAATTAACACTCATTACTGCAGCCCGTTTTAAGCTGCTTAAATGGTGAATGGGGGTCCAAGCTTTCATTTCTTACTCTGATGAAGCAAAAAAAAAAAGCGGTTTGCTAAAATAAGATTAAGATGAATAACAAATAAGATTAATCTGAAGTGTTTGTTTTTCAGCTGAATTCTCTAATATATTTAAAAACACATGTGTTCATAGTTCAGAGACACAGAAAACATGTCCAGCCACATCACAGGCTTGTTTTTCTCCTCCATAAGCATCGTCATTTTCTTCTTTTTTGTCTCCACACCTACCTAATGTTCATCCAGCTCTCCCATCCCTTTTCCCCTCCTCAGCTCAGGCTCTCAGCCATTCTT
Source organism: Crenuchus spilurus (assembly GCA_036984385.1). Taxonomy (NCBI): domain Eukaryota; kingdom Metazoa; phylum Chordata; class Actinopteri; order Characiformes; family Crenuchidae; genus Crenuchus; species Crenuchus spilurus. The sequence continues at coordinate 16,838 of BRDA01066226.1, read as the reverse complement.
GCCCTAGACTGGTCACAAGGGGGTAGCATTGACACAGCTCTATGAGGCTTTTCAGGCTGAAGACATGCAAAAGGACACGCTGGCTTTGATGTAATTGAGGTCTCAGACCTTATACGAAAGCATATATTGGTTTGTACGGGGAAATGTTGAAGGAACAATGGATTTCCATAAGTGGTTGTAAAATCGTATTTGGAGCTCGCCTCTGCATGCTAACCACTTCTCTAAACAACAACAAAAATGGCTGCAGCGGCCACTTGTAATTTCACGGCGTGTGTGCTGGGAAAATAAAAGGGGATGAAGCATTAGGATTAAATAGGTGGCTGAGAGATTCAGACGTGCTCACTTATGTGCATGATGCCCCCGTTGAGTCATCAATATAAACATGCAGATTTTCAAGAAGTCAAACATCATTTAGAAGAAAAGAGAGGAAAAGGGGGAAAAAGAGGAACATTTTGGGATTTAAGGCAGAAAAATCATTCCGGCTCTGACAGTGAATGTAAGTTATTTTAATTGTGGAAATTCCTCCCTGCCGAAACTTGACACGAGCATAGATTTTATCCCAGCCGCACGGCAAAAGCAAATCCCTCAATGTTAGCTTTCAAGGGACTTCCGAGTCTCGACGGATCAGACAAAAATGCTAAATAAAGTTCCACAAACGTGAGATACAATTATTACTTCATTAATGTACAAATGAGACTCCCTTAATCATCAATCATGTAAGGAGTCTGGTGAAATCACCACCTAATAAGCTTTTGTGCCGATTTATCTTTCTATCCAATGCAATACTTAAAAGCAGCACCACACCACACGCTCATAAATAAAGGTTACACATTTACATATTCAGTTTATCATGAATATTGCATACTCTGTACATAAAAATTCAAATACACTGTTTATGAAATATGATCATGCAGCCGGCAGAAAATGATACATGCTGTCTGTTCATACACCTCCAAGCTCCTCATTAACACACACTTCTTTTTGATAAATAAAGAATGAAAGAGATGTTTGACCTGGTGTAATAATACAGCCTTCAGACGCTGGTGATTTCATAAGGCTACAGATGCACAACTTCCACTTTCACTGGATCAGACCTAGAGAACCAGAGCAGAATAGAAGATGAGTCGTCAGTATAAATGGCAGAATATGTGCATCTCCAACCAAATACCTACCTGACCTCATTCCCACCTTTGCCAGCTGTGGTTTAATTATGCTCCCTCTATGATGATTAACCGTATCAATTATTAACAAGAAGAATAACTAGAGCTGCACCAGAGACAGACAGAGAGAGAGAGAGGAGGGGGGGTGACATGGACTTGAGAGATGCTATGTTTCTCTCCCCAGAGGTAAGCTGACTGACACTGCAGAAAATGTAACATGAACAGATATACTACATCATGTAAAACAGACACCATATCTCTGCACATTTGTATTGTCATTTTCAGGAAAGGAATTATGTTAAAAGCTCCTTTCAAGGCAAACCCTCCTAATAAGTGTGTGTGTGTGTGTGTATGTGTGTGTGTGCTTTTTTAACAGTAAAAAAGACACCACAGGTCAAATGACAATTTTATTTATTTAATATCTATTCATTTATTCATATTTGTGTCCTGTGTTTATGTTTATGTGCTTTGAACAGATTATGCATTTTTTTTAAATAATTTTAATACATTTTTTATGAATTTTTAATTAATTAAAATGTGCAGACGTCTGTTCTCTGTGTCAGGAATATGATCTGATATATATTAGAATATAACGAATGATGTATGTCATGACGTTTCATGCCAGCAGACAGTAAAAAAGTAAAAAAGTCAATAAAAGCAGGTGCATAAAAAAATATATGTATATACACCTCCTTCAAGGCAAAAGCTAATATATATATATATATATATATATATATATATATATATATATATATATATATACTGTACATACTGTACCAAATGTATTGCACATGTTCTAAGTTAAAGTACATTAACAGTTTTAGGTTCTAAGTGTATATGATATTTTGCTGCAAATCTGAGTGCACATGTTCTAGATAATTTTGCACAGGCCTTTTTTCTTCCATTTAATTTGTTTAACTTCATTTCAATTCCACAGTGAATGTAAAAAAAATCCTTCAAATTGTTATTATTCTTCTATATAATCAAATCGTCAATGTATAATATTGTACAGAAACTGATGGCGATTTGTGTACCGTCTAATTTCTCAGCTCATATTATTTTACCTTTCAACACTTTACTCCCCAGCAGAGTAACATGGAGCAAACATGTGTTTAGTTAATCTCTGCAGGCTTGGATTGTTAAACTGAAGGAGTGTGTGTGTGTGTGTGTGTGAGATCTCCAAATGTATTCAGCGGGGAGCGAGAAAATGACCTGGGTTTGGTGGAGAGGAACTAATCTGTGCAGGCCTGACATGGGACAGGAGAGGCCTCTTACTGTTATTATGATGTGTCGCCTCGTGTTAGAGGAGAACAGGGCTTGATGGCCGGAGAGGAGGCGCTGAGTGTGGTGGAGTGTGTATGTGTAGCACAGTGTTAGAGATGCAGGAATGCAGCTACGGGATCTGCGTCTGCCTCGAGACATACAAAGCCCCCAGAGAATGAAGAGGAGGGCTTTAGAGAGGAAGGAGATGAAAGGGGTCAAGTCCTTTAGTCAAGTAGACCACTAATACAACACTTTACTGGATTAGTCTGTATAAGTGATATACAGAGAACATAACGTACAATGTTTTGTTTTTTATGTCGTTATGGCTGTTTTAATGAAACAACAGTAGATTAAAAGGACAAATCAGGACCGATTACTCATTTAAGTGTAATACAAATATCAGCTGATGGACTGAGATCATTTAAGAGATTATAGTACATATTTTACAAACACACACACACACACACACACACACACACAGTTAAAATGACTGCTCTATTACTTGATTAATAATATAATCAGTAGTGACAGTTGTAGACAAAATAGAGATGCTTTTCAGTGCAAATGTAATGAGAAATCCTGACTAAACACACCGTCATCTCCATCACTGTCTTTCATCTGTCTGCTTGCTTTGTCAAAGGCTCTAGAAGTACAGTTCAACAGACAGCGCCGATCAGCTCGAATGTTCAACACCCTCAATCCACGCATCAGACACTTCATTTGAGCTCAGCAAAAACCCGAATGCTCCCTCACTCTTCCTGCCTCTGCCTCTCACTCTCACTCTCTCTTTCTGTCATCTGAGCACGCTGTCCCACGGCACGCACGTGAAGCCAAAAACGTCAAACGCGAGGACATCTCGCTTTGACAGAAACCCAGCCAGACACGACACCTTACGCAAGCACAATCAGCTAATGCTGTGTGCTGAGCATTTATGGCCCTGTTAAGTGAAGTCTCTCCAGAAGCAGGGCAGATGACACACAGAGGGGGAGAGAAGTGTGAGCTGAGAGGGAGAGAGAGAGAGAGAGAGAGCAGAGGGACAGAATGGCCTGTGTGTTGTCACAACCCGTTTGTTGACCTTTGAGTGAACGGCGGTGTGAGGAGGCTGAATGCCAGACTCTGGACTCAGCCTGCGCTTTGATGAGAAGGAGCTGAATTGCCAGAATACACAAAATAAAGTCCGTCAGTATAAAGCGGTTCACTTGTTCTTGTTGGAGCTTCACAAAACACAAACATCTGCACTGAGATTTGACAGATTTTGTTAAAATACTGTTCCAGCTTTGATTTTGGATAAAATGAATAAGCCCATGAACAGTTAACAGTGTGCACCTTTTCTTTACATATAACAGTGTCATTAACTGTTCTTTGACTTAGACTGCAGTGGGCTAAAAGTGTGCATCAGGTGAATGTACAGAATATCAGACAAACCTGTCGGTTCTTTTTGAGTTTGTTGTTTTGATTGTAAACCTTAAACAGACAAAAACTGGAATAACAGAAAAGAAACAAACAGAAATGTGAGATGATGCACAAAAACACATAAACATGATCAGAAATGATCCAAATCATTTAAACACACAGCAGGACTCCGAGTGGCTCAGTGCACTAAGGTCTATGATCACTATATCACTATATCATCTCGGTAACCCTTTCTTTTACAGTCCCCTAAGTTCTAGGTATGTACCAGGTAAGTGTGAGGTACCACCCTAAATTACTTGGTAATTATTTTTCATATCAAGATGCTAAATACCGTGACAGTCTAAAGTAATTACACACAAACAGCTCACAGGTATTGACCACCAAGAGCGAGGTACACACCTGGGTCAGGTGACTGTATGTACCAAAGTAACTGAATGTAATTACACTGAAATGCTTCTCAGGTTCTAGGTATTCTGTTTTAAAGAAGATGGTAAAACACCTGAGAATTGGATAATTATTCAGAATACAAAGGTGGTAATTACAAAAACACAGTACCACCATCTTTAAAACAGAATACCTAGAACCTGACAAGTATTTTAGTGTAATTACATTGCGTTACTTTACTTTACTTTACGTTACTTTGGTACATACAGTCACCTTAACCAGGTGTGTGCCTTGCTCTTGGTGGTCAATACCTGTGAGCTGTTTGTGTGTAATTGCTTTAGACTGTCCTGGTACTTAACATCATGTTACCCAGAATCATTACCTAGTACTTTAATGTTTGTACCTTACTTTTACCCAGTTTATACTTAGAACCTGTCAGATATGTTTTGTGTAATTATTTAGACTGTCTTAGTACTTACCGTCATATTACCCAGAATCATTAGCTAGGTCTTTGGTGCTTGTACCTCAGATGTACCCTTTAACACCTACAGTCTGCAAGATCATTTCTGTGTAATTGCTTTAGACTCACAAGGTATTTAGCATCTTGATATGAAAAATAATGACCAAGTAATTTAGAGTTGGTACCTCACACTCACCTGGTACATACCTAGAACTTAGGGAACTGTAAAAGAAAGGGTTACCATCAGCAGTCTGAGCCTGAGACAGCAGAACTGGCTGTGCTCTCTCTGAGCGGGTAAGATGGCACTCTCTCACCAGCACTACTAAGTCATGTCAGCTGGCTCAGGCGTCTGTTAGCTGATGTATCAGAGCTGCGGATTCTGCGCTTCCCTCTGAGCACATTGGCTGCATGGTGGTGGTGGTGGTGTTCAGTGGTGGTGACTGAATTCACATACATGAGAGGAGGTATGTGCTAGTCTTCAGCCTCCTAGAGTCAGAGGCAGTACAAGTGATTGGGAGAGTCCTGGGTGGGTGGGTTGATTGGTTAATAAGACATTGGGAAGAAAACTGAGTAAAAAAACACAAGTGTGCTAAAGCCAGATCTGCACTTTGCCCGTTTATTTATTATCTGTGTAGTCATTTTATGATGAAAATAATGTGAGCCAGGTAAGTGGGCTCACGGGGCATTTGAATGCTCCTGCTACACCTGTACCAAAATGCTGTAGCATAATTATGCGACACACTGTGCTAAATAGTTGTCTCTTAATTTTCAGTGTAGCACTTTGCTTGATTCATGTTAATCATTTAGTTTAAGGATTGAAAATGCCAGCCTGGCTCATTAAGGGACAAATAGTGTTACTTATACTGCAACTTTGGCTAAGTGTGAGCATCAGGCTAATAAACATCATTCCCAAAAAACTGGCCATATAAAGAAATCAAAATCCCAACTGGATGTAAACATCCTTGACTGGTGCAGCCCTAATTATAAATATAGGCCAATATATATTTACTGTTACCAGCAGTTCTGCTGAAACCCAAAATCCCATATTACTGTATGACACTAATGCCAGGAGTGATCTTTCTGCTTTCCTACTAAATCCACTGAAAATCCAGTTAAATCCACACACATTCACTGCATCTTCCGTACTTAAACCAGGACAGGAATAATGAGTAACGTGACGACACAAAATTCCCTCTTGTGTAGTAATGGAGTAAAAGATTTAAGTTCAAGATTTCCTTAAATAGGCCAGGACTGTCTCTCTTCTTTCTGGGTCTTTCTGCACATTGTCATGTGCTTGACTTTAGGGATTCCACTTGTCTGGAGGGAGGGTGGAAGTGCTTATGCAGGTGCTGTGTGGGACAGCGAGGTCTGCACACTGCTGCTGAACACAGAGAGCAGAGGTGGTGTGACATTACTGAGTAGAACAGTCCTACACCCTCCTCTGAAATGATGATTGATGACCCCATTATGGGCCCTGCATATCCCTACCACTAAACACTCTCCTTCTCTATCTCTCTCTCCAGAAGTGCTCTTCCACATACTCCGCAAACCGGACTGCATACAGACACGCTGGCACTGGAGGCACCTCTGTGGATACTACATGATACTGCTGATGAAGTTTAATTAGACATTCGTTCTACATGCTTTATTGCAAATGTGTGTTAATTTCATAATAACACACCACACATCACGTTCACTCACACATTATTTTTATATGTGAATTAGCAACGTTGGCCAGGATCATCCGCTCAATATTCTCTCAATCAACGCAGCAGTGCTCTGGCCAATCTGTGTGCAGCAACCTGAATAAATAAATAACAGACACTAAACACTGAACTCAGAATTGGTTGTAAATTATTACTGTATTATATAATCATTACTGAACTGCCCCAAAATAAGAGCATTAAGGGGGAATTCTAGGGAAATATGGGAATTGGAGTATTAATGAACAGAGCTCCCTCCTAAACATCCATGCCTGAACATACCTAACCCCCAAATTCTCCCCAGGCTGAGGCTGATGAGTGTGCTCACTAGTGTGTGAGGATGGGATGATAAAGGTGGCAGTTGTGTAACACAGTGATAAGAGCTGGCTCTCTATGAAGAGAGTTCTGATATGATGTGGTGCTTTGGACTGTGACTAACAATTACTTTAGTAATAGATTATTCTACTGATTATTCCAGACATTCGTCTCATCACTGGATTTATAATATTTTAGGATTTGTTTCATTAAAGAGCAACAATAAATATACAAAAGAGAAAATAACACAATTATATTATCTGTTCAAAACAGACCCAGTTTACGTCTCTTAGCTATTCAGTGGCTCTGGGGTATTTTGTGCATCACTGTAGGTGTGTGTGTGTGTGCGTGTGTGTGTGTGCAGGGTACTGGTTCAGGTCAGTTTATGTAGCATATAGTCATAATTAACATACATCTTTAACTAACTGTCCTGTCATCTGACCGTTAAACAGCATTAATGTTAGTAGAGAGGCGTCTGCTGTGTGAACAGGGTGAGATGTTTTCTGTTGAGATGCTGAAGTGGTGAGATTGCACTATTGTGCCAGGCTCGTTTGCTTTTACAAGCTGTAGTTTCAATTTCTTTACAAGTTAAAATGATCCCAAACTGTGGACACCTGTCAGAGTCTCTGACCTGACTGTCCTGTTGAATTTTCTCTGTCAATTTTTTTTCTTTTTGTTCCATCAAATACACATCCTCATCATATCAGCTGCCCACAGTGTAAGACCATAATGCAACAGTAATAACCATCTCTATGGAAACAGTGCGCTGTATATGGTCATACATTTTTTAAAACAACTTTGCATTGATGACTTTTACTTGAATCATTCAAACTCATTGTTGAAAGGTTTCTGTTAAGAGAAGAATGCAAAACAATTTCCAAAACATTAGACCTGGAACATGGTAGTGAACAATGAAGACAGTCATGCACAAGTGGATACAATACATTAAATGACATGAAATGAAAATGTCTCTCCAAAAGTTATGAAAAGACAAAATGAAAACTGGTCTGGGAGGCTGCTAAGATGCCTACATCAACATTACATCAGCTGCAGGAATTTCTGGCAAGTTCTGTTTGCAAACATTAGAGAACAATCTCATATATTATTTATATGTCTGGGCTGTGTGGTAGGGTGGCAAGACGGAAGCTTTATTGTGCAAAGAAAAGCCTCACTATGTAAAACCTACAGAACGTCTCCTAAAAACGTGAGAAAATGTGTTCTGGTCTGAAGAGTTTTACGTTTTTGGACATAATTCCTAAAAGTTTGTCTGACTCAAAGCCAACACTGTGCATCACTATAAGAACAGCAGACCCACAGTGAAGCATGGTGGAGGGAGCTTTATGCTTTGGGCTGTTTGTCTGCAGCTGAAATTGTGACTGTAGTCAAGGTGAAGGGAACTATGAACCATTCAAAATATCCTAACAACACATCCTTCAGACCTCTGCTAAAAAGCTAAAGATGAAGAGGAATTTCACCTTTCAGCAGAACAACGACCCAAAGCAGACCTGCACACACTGTAAAAGACTCAAATATGACACAACTTTTGGTGTCCATTTTTTTATAAACAATTTAGGCATCCACCAAAACGGCTGTGTGTCAAATGATAAATAATCTTGTCATAATTCTATAAAAATTATAATTTTTTGTCAGCAGAATGCATATAATAGGAAAATCAATAGGATTGTCACAATTGCTTAAATAAAATGTATTTCTCAAGTTTATTTATTTTTGGTTTGAAAAGTGCTGCTTCTTCAAGCAGAGTACAGAGACCCCCTCACCCCTCCCTCTGAACAGTGGTCCCTGGAGCTGGGTAGAAAGTGCTGCTGGAGACAGATGGTGCTCCTGCTTGGCCTGGTAAAGATAGGAGACGTGGCCCCAGCAGTAGGGACACATGTATTGCGCTGCACACAGGGGACCACAATCAGCCCCCAGTACTTCTGCAGGCATCCATCTCTGCAGCACGCAGAGATAAATTGGGAGGAAGCCCTATTCACAACTTCAAAACACTGCAGCATCCACAGGACAAAACCGGAATCACTTCTCACAGACTGGAATACAGCAGCTCAGCTTCCTGAACAAGTGCACAGCTCTGTCTGGTCATTCTCATACCTACGTAGAAATATTTCAAAATATGTTCAGAAGTGTAAGTCATCTTAAATAGATCATCATCTGATATTTTCCTTTTTGTCTTTTTTCCCTTCGCTACAGCAAACCCGGCTTTGGGCTTTTATTGTATCAAAATGATGTGATCTTTGGACTGCCCTTTGTCTTGGAGGAAAAATGAATTCTCATTTGCATTAGCACGTCTAAATGTCAAGCGCGGATATTTTGTTAGACATTAGTGGAGCTGGCAGCCACGGGCGCAGGATAATTGCACTCAGCCTTGTGGAGGGATTTACATAATTTCAGACAGCAATTAAAGAATCCTTGGGAATTTTATTCCTGGCTTGCCTCTCCTTTTTTTGCCTCTCTTTTCCCTCTCTCTCTCTCTCTCTCTCTCTCTCTCTCTCTCTCTGCCCGCCCCAACACTAGTACAAAAGAAGCATTCGTTTACATTAAGCTCCATGCTTCGTGCTGTTCATTTGCATGAAATTAAAGGTTTTCATGATCTTGAACAGCAGGGTAACATTTAAAATGCTGTTTTAAAGCTCTCACCTTGGAATAATAAAATACCCCCTCTCTTCCTCTCTCTCTCTCTCACTCTCACTCCTTCGCTCTTTGTTTTTTTCCCCCATTCTCACAATAACCTTTCACACTTCCCAACAGTCATTTGCAACATTGCACTTTTAATTAAGTCAGATGAGGAGGAACGCGTTCACAGCGCCGCTTGCATGCATGTGTTTCAGAATATTTGAAACTCCTATGGACATAAATATTTATTTTATCATGCTTACAACTTAGGCCCAGACCGCAGCACACACACTTCATCCGAAAGCACGGCGGTCTGCTCCTGTCACTGGGGCGCAAATATCCGAATGACTGGAGGGAGATTCTTCTGAGAAACTGAAACGTCTTTCACAATGAAACTGTCAACACTTACGACATTTCAGCGCAGCTGAAGTCAACATTGTCATCTTGACCACAACATCTAATTACAGTGAATAAATCTGGCGGAAATCGTTAACAATTCCACATCAGTAGATCGGCTGAGCTGAATATTTATAAAGTCCTTGTGTTTAAATAACAGGACAGGGTGCGGGGTGTCAGGAAAGCAGACACAATTTGAATAGATAATGTTATAATATTATAATCTCAGAGTCGTACTGCTGCAGATAAAAACATCAGGGAGAGATGTGTTCTGGTGAGAAGATACCGCCTGCCTAACTAATGCTCTCCAGAACTGTATTTTAATTAAGTCCCTATAGATCGCAGCCTAGCTGATTAAAATAAGCAGTAACTTGTGAAGGCTTTTCTCACACATCTCCTTTCCACTCACTGTTTTCCTCAGGACCACGTGTTAAAGAGTGATGCCGTTGGGAAGAAGCTTCAAAAGCACAAATATCTGAAGGACAAAATGGTTTCTTTTCATATAATCGCTCACATATAAAGGTGCTACAAAGATTCCCTTATTGGGCAGCACACATGAAGGAAAACATGGTGGCCTAACTGACGGGGACTGCTAAAGCTGAAGGGTCGAGTCACAGTACTGCTTCTTCTTGCCTGGCTGCTTTCAACACGAAAAGACAAAACATTTGTTATTCATCATGGGCCGGTGGATTACTTATGGACAAGGGGCTTCTCTCAGACCACTGACACACATTTCCTCATAACACACCATCTTTCTTTGCTTCCTTAAAGGCATCACGGGGCATTTTTGCGCGAGTGTAAGCTCGCGCTCCGAAATAAATTGTGACAGTAACTCAATATGAACTGAAATAGCTGAGAAAGCTCCGAGTTCACTTGCGCTGACAGCGCTGTTTAATTCCATCTCGCGCCGGGCCTGACATTTCTGCTGCCACTAAATATTAAACATGTATACCCCTTTCATTTGCATCGGGTAATGAGCGCAGAGACAGCACCCAACTGGTCAAGCCTATGCTAGCACGCTCACTCCTTCCAAGTCGTATGCCTGTGAAGGGGGTTGAGGAGGGGGGTTCTTTGCAGTGACCTCTGCTTTGACATTTTGCCTGCTTTTGCTAACATGTCCCCTTTAAACTTGCGGATGCACATTATGCTATGTCTGAAGTCCTATCTCCCCTGACTAGGAACAGCAATATGCCAAGAGTGGGAGAGTTAAATGCGTTTGCTCCAAATGTCACATCTTGATAATGCAATATATATTCATGATCTGGCAGCCACGGAAGGGCAGAAGCCAAAATACGCTTAGTAATTCCTACTGTTCACCTCAAATCTTCTGCCATCAATCTACAGAATTTCATCCAGGACTTCAGATGCAAAGGGATGCGCAAAGCACGCGTTACAACAGCAATGATATTAGCAGTGATTATTATCAAATGATCTACATATTTAAGAGATATGCTCTCGTTGAGGTAGTGATATTTTAGTCATTGTGCAAAGAGCTCCTGCAGATGGTTATGTAGCACATTATGGCAGAGTAGTTGGATAAATTCCAGAAAACTATGGAAACTGAGCGGTGATCTAGTTCACTGAAGAACATCTCATTGTTGATTTATTTTCCCAAAATGTCTCTCTTCTAAAGTCAGAAAGTTCAGAGATGATGCAGACATCAATCATGAACAATATCCCATATACACACACACATCACAATCAGCCAAGCATGCTGATACACACAAGGGCTTTGTATCTGACCATCGGTGTCACTCTGTAGTATTACAGGATATAATGTGATATAATGTTATATATTCACATTTCTTTTTTCCAAAATGTACATACTGTATATGTGTGTGTGTGTGTAACAGAATAGTCATGAAAGCTGTTGTATCACCTTTATGTAAGGCAGTCAGTATGTCCCAGATTAGTAATATACAGACAAGAGACCACAACAAGAGAGGTCCACTGGAGTTTTCCCTTGCCACTGTTGCCTTCGGCTTGCTCACATTGGGCATAGATTCAGATTGTTTGATACTAATTATGTAAAAAGCGCTATATAAATAAATGTTGATTGATTGATTGATTGATTGTATACAACTGAAACTCAGTCTGACATGTTTAATTCATTATCACAGAATTCTTAAAGCTCTATAAAACAAAACAAAAAAAGCATTAACTGCAGACATGACTGTGAAATTTTAGTTAATAATTAACATACAAATCATAGTGATTAGATTGTATTTTGTGTTAATTTGATACCATCCTACACAAGTCTAATCATACAGCTTCCAAAACCACATGGGCTTAGACTCTGGGATTATTGTACAGCTCAGCACATCTTCAGGCAAGTGTGTGATGATTAAGGCCCAGCTTACACAATACTAACTGAGGTACATAAGCTTTTGTTATTGGTTAACTACACTACTCTCATGGTTCCTGAGCAAAACTAGAGAAGCAACACACACACACACACACACACACACACACACACACACACACACACACACACACACACGCGCGCTCCACTGAGCATATAGGTGCACTTTGTAGTTCTATGATTACAGACTGTAGTCCATCTGTTCCTCTCTGATACACTGTTTGCTCTATTTCACAAAACTCTTCAGTGATCAGGACCCCACAGAACAGATGTTATTTGGATGGTGGATCATTCTCAGCACTGCAGTGACACTGATGTGGTGGTGGTGTGTTAGTGTGTGCTGCATTGGTATGAGTGGATCAGACACAGCAGAGCTGCTGGAGGTTTTAAACACTATGTTAGCTCACTGTCCACACTATTACATTCTCCTACTTTGTTGGTCCACCTCGTAGATGTAACATCCTTGCAGTTGCTGTAGATTGTGTTGGTCCTCTAGTCCTTCACTGGTGCTCACAGGACACTGTAGGCTGAGCAGTTTTGGTTGGCGCATCAGCAGCTCTGCTGTGTCGGATTCACTCTAAAACACACTAACACACCACCACCACATCTGCATCACTGCGGTGCTGAGAATGATCCACCCAAATGATGCGTGCTCTCTGCTGCTCCTGTGGGAGTCCTGATCACTGAAGAACAGGGTGAAAAGGGGAACAGATCATGTGGGAAGTCTGGAGTGTCTCACTATTTGGTGATGTTACTGGTGTAAAAACAAAAGTGTTGGACATGGCTGGCTGTGCTGCCTTAGAGCAGATTATTGTTTAGCAGTGATTACCTCTTTAACAGATAACACACTGGTGTTTACAGTCAGGAGGCTAAAACCCATCCAACAGAGGACTAAACTAGTAAATAAAGCTAACACAGAGCTGCCTTTGTCAGCTACAGCAAACAGTGATGAAATGTTATTGTAGAGACCAGACACAAAGTGCATCACACAAATGAGACTGATGATGAAAACATGAGAACAACAAATAACTGTTCCCGAAAAACAGAAATGAACGCACTGCTAGAGTGCATGTGACAGCCTTTACACAATCAAAAAATATTAAAAGCACTGTGATTTTTACCAGTTACTAACTCTGAAAGAAGAAGAATAAAGTGAGGAAGAAGACAAAGGTCAATCAATCACCTTTATTTAGACGCGGGGTACATTGAGGGTGTCCCTCATTTACAATGTAGCCGAGGTAACACATCAAATGACAAGACAAGTCTATATAATTACAGACAAGATAAAAACTCATTTAAAGATGATGGTCATTTAAAACAAATCCTTAAACAAGCCGTGAAAAATAGTAAAAATAATAAGACAATGGACTAAAATACAGATAAAATTAAAAATATAATAAAACATAAAATAAAAATAAAATTAGGTCTTCAGGAATAACTACATATAATAATAATAATAATAATAATATTATTATTATTATTATTATTATTATTATTATTATTATTATTATTATTATAAAAAATTAAAAGAATAATTAAAACAGACTAGAATAAAATAAATAAGAAAATAAAATAAGAAAAAATAAAATAAGGAATCAAGTAAAAGTGTCAGGCTGAATGAAGGACAACAACAACAAAGTGTTGCAGAATAAAACAGACCAGAGAAGTATAAAAACCTCACTACTGACACAGAAAGTCTAAAATAAAAAGGCTTTGTCTGCGTTTTTAAAATTCTCCTTAGGTAATACAGTTTTGTCCATTGTTACTGTTATCATGTTGAGTTAATTATGGTGATCCATAACAAAAATTAGTAGTTTGTCTAGTGTTTATGAATCTGAACACCAAACATGGCCAAAGAAAGAGTAAAAACAGCACAAATTAATTTCAAATCTCTAATTGAAACTCGTTATTTGTTCAGCTCAAACAATACAGAATCAATATTTATTTACTTTCTACTGTTTTTTGTGTCATACACAAAAGCCAAATGTCTGGGTGATGGACTGGAGAAAAGAAACTGAAGAAAAAAGAGAAAAAAATCACAGCATTTTCTTTTTTCTTTGACAAAATCTCTAGACAGCACAGGAATATAATGACTTTCAAAAGGAATCATCTGTCACAAAGCAGTGGGAAGAAACTTTACAAATTAATTTCACTTGTGAGGCACTTCTTTGGCAGAGTGTTTCATGCCTTTTTTTCATGCTTAATCTGGGTACAGAGCATTGTATGTAACATTCCCCTCAGCAGCAGCGGGTGCCAGGAGAGTTTGAAGGCCTTTCAGAGGAATTGTATCACTTTAATAATATGTATCAGATATGTCAGGTTATCAAACTGTGATCAAATGCATACCTGACTGTCAAAAAGGCATAGGAGCACTTCAAAGCTTTGGGATGTCTTAGGGAGGGGTGGGGAAGATGCTGATGGGAGATGGGAGGGGGAGTTTTTCTTTTTTTTTCTCCCACACTCATTTAATTCACGTTGTTATTTACGTTAAATGCAAACAGGCGAAGCAGCAAAACGTGTCCACTTCCGCCGCGTCCGGTGGGATTGCATGTCCTAAGGTTGGCTGATGTTAGCTTGTCATGTCCACGTCAAGTGCACTTACTGCCTTGAGTGTGAACGACGGGATGCTGCTCAGGTACTTAGTCACAGTTTTGTTTTTGTGTGCCTCTGATTTTCTGTCACACACTGCTGTCTGTCAGTTCACAAACAGTAAGGAACATAAGTTAGCTTTCACGCTAACTCCTCATTAAAGCTACGCCATCTTCTTAAAAGCTCATTTAACATGGAAGTGGACAAAATGTATTTTCATGATAAAAACAGCACACAGTTGCACCAGCACGGCCATATTTAAAAATACTGCAACCAAACACTGAGAATAAAACGTCTATTCTAATGTTTCACAAACTGCACATCATCAGTTTAACTGCAGTCAGTGTAGCCGGTCAGTTCTGCCTTTAGACCTCCAACGTGATGATCTCTCAACATCAGCAACACTCAACAGCACAGTCTCCTCCAAAACACCTACACTGTCCAAAGCACGGCTCTTTAAGGGTTCTTTAGTAAAGAAAACACATAGATCCATGAACACTCACACAACCCAAAGGGTTCTTTGCCTGGTGAAAGGGTTCTTCAGATTGATGAGGAATGTGCTGTAGATGTTCTAAATTAAAGCCTTTTGAAAATGGTTCTACATAGCACCAAAAATGGTTCCTTTATCATTACAAGCTTGACATCGTAACAACTGCAGAACCCTTTTTGGGGGCTATATAAAACCATCTACAACACATTTTTCATCAATCTAAAGAACCCTTTCACCATGAAAAGAACCCTTTATTCACGAGAAGGGTTCTTTGAGTGTTCATGGTTTTACATAGAACCATTTTCTTTACTAAAGAATATTTGATGAACCATCTTTTTTAAGAGTGTATTGAAAATGGTTCTATACAGCACCAAAACGGGTTCTTCTATTATTACAAGCTTGATATTTTAACAATAACAGCACCCTTTTAGGGATTTTAAGAAAGGTACTGTGCAGAACCATCTACACCACATTCCTCATCAGTCTGAAGAACCATTTCACCATGGATAGAACCCTTTGGATTCTTTGAGTGTTTGTGGATCTACATAGGACCATTTTCTTTACCAAAGAACCCTTGAAGAACCATCTCTTGCTGGAGTGTACAATACTGTATACTCCAAAACTGTGAACTTTGCTTAATGCAGACAAACCATCATCATCATCATCACAAACTCTTAGCATGCCTTCTTCTCATAATATTCCTTTGAAGTGCTTGTACCATTCAGTCCTTTAATAGGCCGTGTAATGCCGCCCCTCTTTAAATAAAACAATACGGCTTCTCATAGAGAAAGAATTATGAAAAGAAAGTGTCCAGAGCCATCAGCAGTACTCACGAGGTGCTTCCATTACCCTCAATAAATGCAATAATAAATAAAAAAGTGCCTCAGGTCCTGTCATTAGCTTAGAAAAAAGTGCTCTCGATCGCAGCGTTCCATGTGCCTCCACTGCGCTCCAGTATTTTCAAACCGAAAGTCCAATATTTTTCTCCTTTGAAAACACTTCAAACAAAGAAGGCATGGTGCTTGACTTCCATTTGAGCCTCTTTGTTAACCCATTTCTCTTTCCCTTTCTTCTCGACTGAAGCCTGACAATGCTCCTCTATTATTTTAATAAGCACTTGGTTTTAATACATTATTGATCTTTAGGTTGAACTGAGGGGCACTACATTAGGACCAGGATTCTAAAGCTCCACACCACATGACATTCATATAGCCGTGAAAAATTATAGCAATTATGAAATCAACCAACAGCTGCCCCAAAAAGCAATCAATTGTCACATAGAAAAGCATTTTGTACTATTGATATGGACAGCTTCGCGGTTACATGGAAGGTGTGGAAGGGTGTGGGGGAGGTGTGGGGGATTTTAACAACCTCCAAATGCTCATTTTTCTTTGCCTTTCTTTTCCCTTCCTTCTTTTAATGTCCATTCTTATTCAGCGCAGCATGCTATGGCGTTCCTATGCTCTCCCACACAAAACATATGGAGGTAGAGAATGCATGGTGTCCTATTGATCTCAGTATTTTTAGCCTGTCTGCTTGCTCACGACTGATATCTATGAAGGCAATTAAGGAAACGTAGGAGAGGTGTGTTTGTCACTCCTGGGGAGGCTGTCTCACCATGGTGCATGGACAATTAGCCCCAACGTCACTGGCATTGTAAATGAAAGGAGGA
>BRDA01066225.1:0-19454 GCA_036984385.1 Crenuchus spilurus | reverse complement strand
ATATATAAAATTATCTTCATTTTAGATGTCAAAAAGCATTTGCGGCGGCTCCCAGTGTTTTCTTTTCTGTGGAAATCGGTCCAAATGGCTCTTTGAGTGTTAAAGGTTGCCGACCCCTGCACTAAACAAAACAACACTAAAAATGGACCAACTTCAGAATTTGGACTCGCGCTCCCAGAATTTACAAACACCAGTTACCTGTCTGCTATCACGGCTTCCATCCCAAACGTCCTCTCAACAGCACATGTTCAATTCATAACAGCTTTTCTACTCACTCATCAGTTCTCTCAAACACTTCTCTTACAATATACTTCTTCACAGTCATCTGTCTCTCTGTGTATATGCTCGAATCTCCTCTAGTTTCCCACTATGTATGTCACGCTCATTTTTACAGGATGAGCATTGCCCACCTGAAAACCAATCAGAGCAGAGCTCATTAAACGTTATTCATCAGCTCACCATAAAAGGCAAAACAGCTTGTTTAAGGAAGAGGCAAAACCCCAGGGTTTTAAATGAGTTTGTAAAACCTCATCTGGAAATGTTTCACCCTGACCATGTACATAATATGCAGACATCAATGATCAACAATGAGCTGGACAAAAAAGCATTCTAGACCCTCTTTCACCATTCAGTAACAATGAAATAATCCTGTGCAAACCATTGCCTTACTATTCACTGCAATGTTTAACCATTAGACAAAGTCTGTGTGTGAAAGAAATAACTTTAAAAGCAGCTATTGCAGCACTTCATGCCATACACTAAACACAGAGAGACTCGGCAATAATGCCACTCCAGAGATCAGAAAATATACACTTTTCAGTCCTGTCCAGATTAAAGCAAGGCTAGAAAGTCATGAAATTAAGCCAGTGCACTAACCCTTACATGTTATTAGATATGAGTGAACTGCACATCAAGCAAAGGCTTTTTATTGAGTGAATGAATAATTTACTACATGTTAGCTGACGACACAGTGTAATGTTCCGTAGCTCTGTTCAAAAACATACACAAAGGTTAGGATTTTATGTGATGTTCGCTCCACTGCTTCACATGTGATTCTGAAGAACTAGAAACTTGAAATATTAATGGCTTGAAGAAAAGTGCTACAAAATGAACAAAAGACTAGCTTAAACCATGACACCTCATTTCTCCAGGCAAAGAGTTTAGGCTGAAAGAAAAAGCCCCAACTTTTAATAGAAGTGAGGTTTTGTTTTTTTAAGAAGGGGTTCTGTAATATGTCATCTCAGATGTCTGAGCGCTTGGGGTCAGGAGGGGGAAAGAGGTGGTTTTTAGCAGTGCAATAACAAAAGCAAGAATGTAAATGGATCAATACTGAAGATATCAAAGTGTTTTGTGAATGCTACAAATACAGAGTCTGTAATGCCACAGAAAACATCTACTTATTTAACATTTAACACCCTTTACATGACATACCAGAGAGCTAATACAAGTCCAGCACCGCTTCAGGTCTTAATACAAGAACACGTGGCTACAACTGCTGTGTACAGTATTGATTTATGATCATTTTGATACATGCAATATAATGGAATACATATGATTCATCTTTCCTAGCTAGACAATTCAGCAGAAAATGTCCATCCACCAATTCCAGAAAATCAAAGAAATGCCATTGAGAATGATAAAAGGTGCTCAGTGTGTCCCTTTTCAAACACTCTGTTCTCATCAGAAAGTTAGCTTCTGAGGTTCTAGCTGAAGTAACTGTGCGTGAACAAGACCTGGAACAAAAAGTAAGACAGATTATGGCTGAAATAAACCCATTAGGCCCTGTTAATGGCCTATCCGTCTGGACGTTAGGGGAATGCTGTTGGAATTTTTGTTTATTTGAATCCTCAACCCTGGCAGAAACCCAACTGCTGTGATCATCAGCCACCTTCTACCAACACCTCGATTACAGAGGTCACATAAAAGGTCTGTTTAAATAGAAGCCATATGTTTCAGTTTACTAAGCATTACTCTGGTTAACAGAGGACAGAGAATATTATTAAGCATGGATGTGTTTTACTGTCACAGTAAAGGCATGATCAAATTACACAAAATAAAAAAAGGTGTGGAACGCTTAACTGATGTTCTCCACTGTGTTACTTACTAAGACAGCATTAAAATGATGAAGCTTTAGAGCATTTTAGTGTTATGCAATCCAAAACCAAGTCAGTGTTCTTTAAAGCTAACCTACAAGCTGTTGAGTGCCACTACAGCAGATGCCACACTTAATGTAGCTTTAACTTTAACTGTGGCACAGCTGGGCAAGAACATCCCTGGGGCACAAGTTCAGAGTAATTGCTAAATTATGCAGAGGGTCATCAGCAGCCAAAAAAAGCCCTCAGCTGCTTACTGTAAACACAATTAGAAAACATAACTAAAAAAGACCAGACTGAAATAATGCAAACAAAGTAATAGTCCTGAATACAGTGCCGAGTTTAAAATAAACCATCTGTTGCATTTTTTAAATCCATAAACCAAAAATAAATATTGATGTTTAGATGTCAAAATTTCTAGCAACAGATCTTCATCAGTGAAGTTTAAGCTAATAGTCTGATAAGCCACTAAGCAGAAGCTGTCTGTATCTGTACGACAGTCACAGCAGTTACAGTATTAATGGAATCGTTTTTAACACTCAAAATGGGATCTGTAATACAGAGAGACCTGTTCCTCAATAAAAACAACCAGTTGTATGATTGGTAAATGCAATGCAACTGTGACTTTTGTGGAGATCCCTTATAAAACACAGTAAGTAGGACATCTTGAATGACTGGAAATCAAATCAAATGTATCTAAATAGCACTTTTTACAACAAGCAGCTTTATAGATATTTGGGTGCAAGCCCATAGTGAAGAAAGACTAGTCAACACTATACAAAAAGTCACCATTTGAATATTCAGAGAAAAGACAGAATAATAATCCTTTTCATTAAACAAGTTATCAGCTTAACTGGTGAAAATGGCGTCGTTATCTGAGGAGAGTACCGGTAAGAATTAGCCCATGATGGCTATGAGAGGTTATGACTATTTGGGGTAGGGAATCAGCATGGAGACCAAGAGTCAGTCAATGTGACGAGAGAATTCCGTCTCTTCACAAATCCCAGAATGCACCACGCAACCGGCAACATCCGGTTCACCATTTTCTCTTGTTTATGTCTGTGCCAGCTACGCTACATACACTGTTTACAACTTTATTTGGTAAGTAAATACTTACGTGATATCTACTAGCTACTGTAACTATATGCAGTCAACTTGTATTTTCAAGTCATGCAGTGGGTTTTTAGTGTAAACACGTTGTTGCAAGCGATCGTGTTGCATGCTATCAATTCAATGTAGGCCAGTGTGGCAAGCAGCGTGATAGTCTAGCTTAGTATTGATAGCATGGTGAACCGGATGTTGCCGGTTGCGTGGTGCATTCTGGGATTTGTGAAAGGGGCGAATTGCAAGTTGGAATCCCAGTCATGCCTTTTGCCATTGACAGCCGGGGCAAGAGAAAGCAAAAATTGGCCGTGCTCTCTCTGGGTGGGTAGATTTCGCTCTCTCCCCTTCACTTTCACAATATAATGTCCGCTGGCTCAGGCATCTACTGATTGGTCCATCTGAGCTGGGGATCCTGCGCTTTGCTCAAAGCACATTTGCTCTTCAGTGACAGTGTATCAGCGGTAGTTTGAAAAGAGTCGAAAGCGACATCACATGCAACAGAGGAGGTTTGTGCTTGTCTGCACCCTCCTAGAGTCAGGCACATTGAAAAATGATGGGGAGAGTCCCTCCCTAGTGGATGGGATGGGTTACCCAATTGGGTACTACTCCATTGGGAGGGGGACAATACTAGAAATAAAAGTATAACAAAAAAAAATCAATGACTTGTTGACATCTATCATCATCTTCCCATGTCAGGTAGGGTATGAAGTGATGATGGACAATGAAGTCATTCAGCTGAGGCATTTAATGTCCAGAGTTTTAAATGTAAAGTTGGAGTTTTCTAGTATCTGGTTTGACACAGCAGAGACTGGTAAGAAGAAGAGACCAGCAGGAATACCCAGTGACAGTCAAACTCCAACATCAATTGTGCCAACATCAGATGGGCAGCAGGGGCAGGAACTACTTCAAACAGATAAGTAGAAACTAAACTAAAACATCAGGGTCCTCCAAGATGGTATTACTGAGTTTTCTAACTGTATTAATTTTATTGGAAAGTAAATCTGCAAATGGAAAACTTCCAAATGTATGCAGTGTATCTAAAATTTCCCCTCAAGAGATTTTATTAGATAACTGGCTGAGTCACATTTTAACAATGAACCCAAATTCAATCCTGCATTAATTTGCAGGATTGAATTAAGGTCAACATTACTGCCAAGGGATAACACTGAGGATCATGTGTTTTTGATGTTAAAAGATTAATCTAGTTTACCTTAACCAAATTTAATGTTGGCAGCAAGTCTTAATTCTCACTCCACATCTATTTTTTGGGATTTTGTTTGGCTTTGTTTGTTGGTGATAAGTGTGTAAGTCAATGCATCATGCATTAATGCAGCAACCAGAAATGATATGTGTCTAATTTAGTTTCTTCATAATAAGCATATCCCTATAAAAATGACTGTTAGTAGATTATTTTTATACCCTCATTTTTGTGAAGATTTAACCACATAGTTGTTGAAATAGAAGAGTAATATAGTTAAAAGCTCAATTTGTCTCTTGCCTACTATGAATGAAATTAGGTTACTTTTCCTGTTGCTCTCTTTCTCTCTGTTTACCCCTATTTACCAGCTGCCTGTGAAGATGGAGAGAGAAAAATTGTGAGGGGCAGTGCCACAGTAATGATGACCTGAGGGCTTTAGACAATGGTGACAATTGTAGCTTATCCATCAATCATTCTCTGAAGCAGCAGGAGCTCTATATTGTAACCTCAGAGGATGTAATAGTGCACTTCCATCAAGTGTAAAACCACAAAGCCAATTCTCTCATTCCCCTCTGGCCAGTGAAGATATTAAATACATCTTCCCACACTTGGAACGTACAGTCATCAATCCAGTTCAATCATAAAAGTCCCAGCTTAGACAAAGTAGTCATTTCATCTGAAAAGGAATAAGGCTTAATTTGTGTGCTCTGCACCACAGGAACCAGCCAATAAGATCAAAATAAAACAGTGACTGCACAAAAATGCATAATTGTCACTTTAGCACAGCTAAAATGTTGAATCTGCAGAACAAATCTAAATGAAGAATGATTCCACTACTGGAAATGAAATGAGAAAATGTACAGACCCATTCCAAAAAATTAGATCATGGAAAAGTTGTTTAATTTCCATAATTCGTAATTAAACTTGTATAGATTATAAATTCAGGGCCCACAATTTAAACTATTTCAAGTATTTATTTGTTTAGTTTCACATAATTTGGGCTTCCAGCTTATAAAACCCACAAAAACAGAATAAAAAAAATTAGAATACTGAATTAGAATTAGAATTATGGAAATTAATCAACTTTTCCATGATATTCTAATTTTCTATAGTGTCAACTAGGCTTTAGTCATGGACGGGACTGAACCAGTGACATTTTGGTCACAACACCAGGTCCCTAACCACCAGGGCACATCTGCCCCAAATAGATGGATTCTTAAACAGACCTGCTTTGCTGAAGACAGCAGGAACACAAGCCTAACAACACAAATTTAGTATTCATTCTCAGTAAGATAAACAAGTTAAGTACATCCACCCCTACAACATTCTCTCCAACCTCTCTCACCTCAAATGTAAGAGTTGAACAATAAGAGAACCAAAACCTTGAAAACATAAAGTCTCCTATCAGTGATTACCAAGTAAGACTGTTGGGCTTTATGATCCTGATCTGAACAAATACGGTTGTTTTGAGAAAGAAATATATTTAGTTATATACTTAGCTTTATTAGTTACAACCTTGTGGCTTGTAAGACCAGTCTGACGCAGGGGAGATAAACCTGGTGTCACAATCAGGTATTGAGGTGTTTGGCCTCAGCACTGGAGAACAAGATAATTAAATTAAAGCCCCCCAGTTGCACAACCTACTTTCTCATTCCATACATCTTTTGTCCAGGGAGGTGAAAAGCAAACCAAGCCCTCTCATCCCTATGCAGGACTGTTGACAAGAGCCCAGGATTGGGAAATGCATGACGACTTACATCAAGTTAGCTGAGCTAGCAGCTGAAGTAGATTGACAGGGATGGAAGGTGATGGTGTGTCAGGTGGAGGTAGGCTGCAGGGTATTTTTAGGAAGGTCCACCACAGGGCTTCTCAAAGAAGTGGGCATTAGAGAGCAGGCCCAGCGGAAGGTCATTAAAGAACTCACCAATACTATGGAAAGAAGCAGCCATTGGCTGTGGCTGAAGCAGAGGGATGATCTATGGACTGCCAAATGATCTCACCATGTGACACACACCCTGGTCTGATAAGCCAGTGGTGGGCCTGCCTCGCCAGAGGGTGTACATTTGGCAATAAATGGCCAAAACACCCAGTGAAGTTGAGGTACACAACTGATGTGTTGCAGTGGTTGTCATGGTCATTTGACAGCCACTCCCCTCAAGAGGCGGTTGATGTCCTGGCTAAACAAGTGCTGACCATTAAGGATTGTAACATCCAGTCCTATAAATGAAGCTAGGACTGCAATTCATTTTTTTTTGTTTGCTAAGCAACAGAACACGACTCAAAACATGCTCAAACCAAAGTATGTTTTTAAAGCCACTTACACACCTACGTTGTTTGTTGAGGACCATTCAAATTCTTTATGTTGGTTCATTTTGACAGGTGTGAACAATTCCATCCAAATTCAAGTGTGCATGAAACAAATGGACCAGGGTCCATAAAACATTACAGATCTACGTCTGCTTCAAAGTGAACCCTGGTGCAGTTTTCTGCTGAAGAGAACGCATTTTTACAACAATCCTCAGCCGAGTACGCTTTCCTCTTCATCTAGCAGCATATCACAAATGCCCCATCAGCATTATCTGTTTTTACATTTAACTCTTATTATTCCTGCAGCGTGATCTGCTGCTAATAATGGCGATCAACCAGTCAAAGTAAAATTTGGGAAGCAGTGCACTGCAGTGTACACTTTGGAACATAAACTGGGTGTTTTTCTGTAGGTTAGGCCATTTGGCTATCACATGCAGCAAGTGTGCAAGTATATAAAGCTCAAAGCGTACATATTGCCTGCTATTTTCCTAACAGTTGCTGTTCATGGCCAAGGCATTAGCAGCTACCATTTTATCATTCCACCAAGAATAGAAGCCCTGGGGATGGCTATGGTGTGTGGTGGCTACACACTGCAGTCCAGCACAGATCATGACGCAGTTAACCAAATGAGCCTGTCACCATGGCTGACAGCAGAGAAATGTAGACATTACTGCACCTGACAGCTAAGGGAATTAAGCTGTAAATACAATAAAATGACACGCAGCAAAATCATGGCTTTCCAAATAAAGAAGCATCTATGCTCACTCAGATAACCTTGCTTAATGTAACATATTGGCTGTTGATTAAAGCTGTACCGCAGAGGTTTTTTCACCTCGCTGCAGTATTACTTATCTGGGGAAAGCAGTCTGAAATTGAAAATTGATGGGCAAGCAGGCCCATGCCAGGGGGAGGTGCATGCGAAGGTAAGTGTGACATGGAAATCAATTAAGTATTATGAGCAAAACATAACCGACGGGATCCGTTCCATTAGGTGAAGCTGAATTGCGATATTTGAATCAAGATATTCTGATGTTGACTTGTTAAACAGTTATTTAAAAGGCAGCAAAACAAATATCAAAACAGGTATATGAACAATGAAAAATTAAATCACTACTAAGCAGGATTTGAACCGAGCTTTTGGTTTTGGAATGAAATAATAAGGAACACGGTCTACTGGGTTGAACAATCTACCCAGTCTAACAGTCTACTGGGTTGAACAATTGTACAAAAAGGTCTCTTATAAAATCCTAAAATATATATATAAATTAGAGTCAGATACATCAGCTGGCTGATAATATTAATGAATTAATATTAATGACCAGCAGGTAATTACTGAACTCCCTTGATGCAACATTGTGGGGATTCAAACTCAAAGTCTTCCAACAGTACTGCGATATTTATATAATTCAACTATGTACACACAATCATATCAGAAATAGAACACCCTTGGCTCGCAGTCTTCACTTTCCCCACTGCTCTGATGTTTATTATAGAGGTTAACGGCTCCACTGCAGTGTGTCAATTACTCTGTAGAACTCACTGGAGTTGCCATTCCCCTCTGGCATCAATTGTCCATGTGGCACCACTGTTATGCTGTTGAGAAGCATGTATGCAAGTTCATTCTCATACCACAAAAACATACCACAAAGTTAGCAGATGTACAGCTTCAGTCAAAGCGTGTTCTTTGCACAAGATAAATTGTTTTGCACTCTGCTACAACCACCTGGTGTGTTCACTTATTTATAGCGCCTTCCATAATTATTGGCACTCCTAGTTAAAATGTGTTAATATTTTAATTTAAGTTAAATTCATTTTTATTGCAGAAGCATAATCTCACTCTAATAAAATTTAGATAAAAGCAACCTTCAACTCAAGTGAAAAAACAATAATAAAGAAAAAATCCTGACTAAGAAATAATTATTTCCCATAAAATGACCTGTTTCACAATTATTGGCACCCTTAATTTCTTGGAAATAAATGTATTTGAACCATTTATGTCATTTGTATTGTAGTTTATAAAGTGGATTAAAGTATCTAGGAACTTTTAATTAGTAATTAATAATTGTCTGTTTCCCTGGGGTATAAATATGGCATCACACAAAGGCCTATTTCCCTTACTCACTCTTAAACATGGGAAAGACAAGAGAAGACACTATTCAAGTAAGGCAGATGTGTTGACCTTCATAAATCAGGCAATGGCTACGAGAAAATAACCACTCAGCTGCAGATGCCCTGATGCCCTTATCTACAGTCAGAGCAATAATCAAAAAGTTCAAAACATCTAGAACTGTGACAAACAAGCCTGGAAATGGACGCAAGTGTATCTTGCCACCATGTACAGTGAGAAGGATGGTAAGAGAAGTAAAAAGTTCTCCAAAGCTCACTGTAAGACAATTGAATCAAATGGTAGCATCTTGGGGTTATGAGGTCTCCCAAGCAACCATCAGCCGCTATCTACATGTCAACAAGCTGTTTGGGAGGCATGCACTGAGAAAGCCTTTTCTGAGTTATACTCATAAGCGTAAACAGGTGGAGTTTGCCAAGCAGTACTGGTATTTTAACTGGGACCATGTCCTTTGATCAGCTTTGTGGCAACAAACACTCTAAGTGGGTCTGACGTAACACCAAGGATGAGAACACAGAAAAACACCTCATGCCCACTGTTAAGTTTGGGGGATGATCGGTGATGCTGTAGGCCTGTTTCTACTCCAAAGGACCTGGGAACCTTGTAAAGTTACATGGGATCATGAACTCTTTGAAATATCTGTACATTTTGAATCAGAATCTGGTGGCCTCTGCCTGAAAGCTGAAGATGGGTCATCACTGGGTCTTTCAGCAAGATAATGACCTTAAACATGTGGCCAAATCTACTAAAAAATTGTTCACAAGGCACAAAATCAAGCTCCTCTTATGGCCATCTCAGTCCCCAGACCTCAACCCAATAGAAAACCTGTGGGGTGAGCTGAAGAGGAGAGTGCATAGGAGAACACCCAGGACTCTGGATGATTTAGAGAGGTTGTGCAAAGAGGAATGGTCGAAGATGCCTCTTTCTGTATTCTCCCATCTTGTGAAGAGTTATAGGAGAAGATTAAGTGCTGTCTTGTTGGCAAAATGATGTTATACAAAGTACACCAGGGGTGCCAATAATTGTGGCACAAATGATTTCATTCAAAAGATTTATTTCATAATGTGTGATTTTTTTTACCACCAAATAAAGGCACTTGGATTAAAGCTTAGATTTTTAACTTTTTTTCCTATATTATTAAAAAGAGAATTTATTAGAAGCCAAAGAACGCTTCTTAACCAGGTGCCAATAATTATGGAGGGTGCTGTATACATGCAGTAAACCCTGAAATCAAATGGCGTCTGTGGTGTCACAGGCTGAGATAATTCCACATTACATATACTGTAAATAACTGTTTAAACTACAACTACTTAAGAACACAATTATAGTACAAAAATAAACGTTTTAAATACTAAGCACTTGGGAAAAAAATCATGCAATCACTGCAAATGTACACCATGGTCTTATGAACAGTACACCTTGCCTATGCAGATGCAACTGCACCTTGCAGCATTTGTCTTCAGTAAGGATCTGCGTTTGTTTAAAACTGTATATACAGTTGTAATCAGCACAGACCAGTTCTAATAACAACACTCAAGTGGTTGGCGATAAAACACACTTAATTACCTTTGGTATACCCAAGCCTTAGGGATTACAATACAATGCAGTGGTGGTTTAAGATGGACAGAATACGTGGAAGACATTAAGTTAAAATACCATCTAAATGTCAAATCGAAAAGCACATTTGTCACTGTTTTATAGAAGAACAGAGAAGCATACAAATTCAGACAAAACAAGAACAGAGAACAGAACTCAGAAAGAAAAATACATTTGAACATCAATACTTCAAAAACTAAAGCTTTGTCTTATAGACTCATCCAGCCATAGTCTTCAAGGCTGAAGGTTCTTCTTTATCTAGTCTCTGTTCAATTCTAGTCTTTGAGGCCAAACAGGTACAAATGAAGTTATCTTTCAAAACAGAACCTGGATTATCCACATAAAAAAGAGCCGGCTGGTGCTGACACAGTTTTTCCATGGCCTGATTTGTTTATCTGAACCTTTGCAAGAGGACTGGATCCGTCTGTCGACCTAAATTCCCTCAGACCTGTATCTGTGCTCAACCTAAACACAAGAGCCATTCTCTCTGTGAAACCTAAACAATAATCTGCACCTACTGACACAAGAGAGAAATGGACTCACCAAATGATTCCTTACGATGAACACAAATCATCAGGACTAGAAATTATGACTGTGATTTTAATTACGAGCTGTCCAAACAGTTATTTTAAAGCAGTACAGAGCAGGAGCAGTGTGTAATGGTATGGATGTCACATAGCGTTATTGGAAATGGCTAACGACTACTGCTATTCATAATCAGCTGACTTATCTGTGCTTCATCCATAAATAAGGTCTCACACACAATGTTGGGAAAACTCATCACAACATAAAAACCCTAATAATGTTTTTGTTATAAACCACCCATTTGACCATCTGTATGTGAAAAGCAAGGCTACAATATACTGGATATACTTTGGGCAACTGTACTTAAGTATTGTGGTACATTCTAGAAGTCCTCTGGAGATGCCATTACATATTTGGTTCAAAGATGTTAGCAGCAGATTCTATAATGCCTGTCAGAGTGTCTCAGGTCTGCATGCTTATATATTTCTCTCCAGCATCTAAAGAGCTGTCTATGAAAATCAATTGTTCTCTTACCTTCTAATAAACCCAACACCTTCACATCCACCATTGTTTTGAGACAATCAATGTGATAATCATTTAATCTGTGAGTGGTATGAATGTTGTAGTTGATTAGAACATGACCTTCTAGTTTTCTAGAAAAGAAAGAAGAATAAGAACTGACATCTGACAACTGTCTTAATTATATTGTACCTTGTTGATTATTATTGAATTAACAGTGTATAAATCTAAAATATCAGCCAAAATGTTAGTCTATTGTAATTTTAAATCCTTGAAAAATCTGTATCGCGAAGTACTAACTTTCAAATTGGGAAAATAACACTTTGATAACAGGATTTAAACAGCACAACCCCATTTCCAAAAAAGTTGTTGTGTAAAATGCAAATAAAAACAGAAGGCAATAATTTGCAAGTCTCATAGACAAATGTTCAATTCACAGTAAAACATAGAGTGTTGAATATCCCACCATGTACACTACAGAATATCAAAAGATTCAGATAATTCAGAGAAATCCCTGTGTGCAAGGCACAAAGCTCAAAATCAATATTCAGGCACTCAGAGGGCCCTGCATTAAATCACTACATGGACTCAGGAACACTTCAAGAAATCTTTGTCTGTAGACCACCCAAAAATGCAAGCTGTATCATGCAAAGAAGAAACAGTATGTCAAAACGATGTCTTCACTACGGGGCCCCTGAAGGCCCGTAGTGTATTTTTTTTCAGGTAATAAGGATGTTTTTTTGTTTTTTGTTTTATTTGTTTACTGTGTGGTACTATCAGGTAAGCACCCGATAGCATCAAGTGAGCACCACATACTTTCAGGTGAGCACCACATACTTTCAGGTGAGCACCTGATAATACCAGTTTTAAACAAGAAAATAAACACATCCCTATAAACTGAAAAAAAGAAAAATACAGAGCTCCATACATCTCTAGGCCAAAGCCCATTTCAAATGGACTGAGGCAAAATATTTGGGAGACAAAGCCCTGTCTCAACTTTTGTGGGATGTGTTGATGCCATCTAATTCTACGAGTTAATATTTTTTCATAAAATGGTACAATGCCTCACTTTCAACATCTGATATGTGTTCTATGTTCTATTGTGAATAAAATATGGCTAATTGAGACTAACAAATTACTGCATTTTTTTATTTACATATATTTACACAGCATCCTAGCTTTATAGGAATTGGGGTTGCACATTTTATTGTACAGTCTTACCTTTCTAATACATTGCCTACACAGTCCAAATAAGTAAATAACATGATATTTTCCATAATGTAGAACTGCTTCTGAACCTGCTGAGACACAGTACAGCTCTCTGTATTTCTGAATGTATGATAAGTTCAGAGTATTGGGCAGAAAATAACGTTAATGTTATCTTCAGTACTACATTCATCATAGAACAACATACCAACCAATACCAGACACGTTGCCAAGTAGAGCTTTACCATCTTTATTAAAGGGGAACTGAGATGAACTCTGCAAACAGTAGCTTTACAGTGTAATCCCAGTAAAATGGCATAAACAGGAACAACAGATGGCTTTCACACCTTCTATCATACTCTGCTGACAAGGAAACCACAAATACAAGCATTCACTGTTGAGGGGAAAATACAGTGTAGACACTGACTTGAAAATTCTATTAGAGATTATGTCAAGCTTGGTAAGAGATGGTTCCCTTTGGATCCGTCAGTATGGTTCTCTCTGGACCTATGAAGTACATACACAGTCCTTACCACTCTCTTTAGCACTACCAAGAATGTGGGGAAATGCATTTCAAGCCTTTCCCCCCCAAAAACATCTGCAGACTAACATACAATGCCATTAATTATTCAGTGGCTCTGCTTAATGCTTACTTGTCTTTACACTACTATTGAAACCAAACGCATGCAAGATTTTATTAAACACGTGGTGATTTGCTTCCCTTTAATATCATATATGTATTCAATGGAAAGCAAAAATCTTTTCCTGTAAAGTAAGTGTGAGAGTGAATTACTGGGGAGGGGCAGTCTAGAACATTTTAAAAATAACAATGGTCTAAAGCCATGATGCACAAAAACTCACATCAACCTGCCTTCCATCTCATACCAACACGATGCTTTGGGCATTGCCATCATGTTGACTTTCCAACGCCTTCCATTAGGCAAAGTGTTGAGGAGGCAGTATAATCAAGGATAAACAAAGGTTCTGATGTTTAATTATTCATAGCAGTCTGTCCTAACTCAAATATAAAAGCCAGAATGCTGAGCATCTAGTTTTCATTACAGCAGAGTGCCACGAAAATGAACTCAAAACGACGTTACCATAAGGGTTCAAGTTAACATTTGCAAGGACTCTTAGGGCAGAGAGAATGCCCTAAGGTTTGCCAGATGCTCTACAAATGAAAAAGACACATGGATTAGGCTTACTGCAATAACAAATCTAGAATCACGAGAATTGTTGAAATGTGAAAAGGATTTAAACAAACCTTCATTGTCTAAAGAAAAACAAGTACAGGTAGTCCTCAATTTACGACGTTGATCCATTCCTACCTTGCGTCGTAAACCGAATTTTGTGTAAGTCGGAACATACGTACATAATTAACATACTGTAAGCACTTATCCTATCCTAACACCTATCTTAACACAGTAATTATTAAAAAAACATATAAAATACGTTTAATAATGAAATGAAACAGCCGCGTAACCGTGTACTCTTCTGCCGCGCACATCAAACACGAAACAAGGCTTTATACAGTAACATCGTAACTCGGGGACGACGTAACCCGGGGACTACCTGTATCTCAAAAAGAGAAATTTACAGAAGGTAAATGTGTTCTGTCAATTTTAATAGAAGTTCATTGAATTTAATTTAAGTATTTCTATTGGTCCACTCACCATGAAGTTTTAACACAATCTAAAGAACATCTGTAGAGCTGTAATTATGCAGAAAACTACAAATCACAAAAACATAGGTACTATCTTTTTGGACAGCAATTAATGAATGTTTTATGAGAAGGCACATTGGAAGTTGAGTAACATTTACATTTCAATACAAGGATGAAACCTCTGTATATTTCTGCTTTCAAAATTTTGTGCCAGAAAGACTGAATTACAAGTGTACAAATGAAACACCCTTTCAGCAATTACGCAAGATTACAGAACACTGGACTGTCTCTCCATTTCAATCTGATGTTGAATACAAAATACACATAAAAGCACAAATAAATGTTACTTCTTTTCAAAAATAAACTGAAATACTTAAATTGCAAAAATAAATCAAATTATTTATTTTGTGATTAAAGTAGCTGTACATATTCTACCAGCAGACGATACTCTGAGGTGTTAAAGAATCAGTACTTTCATGTGAGGATCAAGTTTCACAAAGAAATATTTTATTTTATATATATATATATATATATATATATATATATATATATATATATATATATATATATATATATATATATATATATAATATTTCAGAATTGATCTGCCCATCACTACAAGCCTAACACATTGTGTACCAGGCTAAAAACATTAAAAAAAAATTTTCTCTCTGCCATATGGAAGAATTTGAAGTGCAGCTGATACTCCATTCGTGTCGGCAGTCAGTTTAGCATGGATTTTCTCTGCCTCTTTAGGCATAAATTAGCAGTAGTGTCTGAAAGGCATGTTCTTGGGAGACTTACTGTGACAAATGATGGCAATCACAGCAGCAAGACCGATAAACAGGCTCTGAAAATGTGTTGTAATTTAGCAAAAGAATAACACTACCCTCTAGTCATAACCATAGTATCACTTTTTAGTGG
The DNA here is from genome assembly GCA_036984385.1 of Crenuchus spilurus. Taxonomy (NCBI): domain Eukaryota; kingdom Metazoa; phylum Chordata; class Actinopteri; order Characiformes; family Crenuchidae; genus Crenuchus; species Crenuchus spilurus. The sequence continues at coordinate 4,194 of BRDA01066225.1, read as the reverse complement.
TTTTATTTAATAAACAACACTTTTTTTAATTTGAATGACACTAAGATACTGGTCCCATAGAACATTTTGGTTGAGCTGAAATCCAGTTAATACTGTCAGCTCTTGGTAACTTCAGTTTTCTCTTGTTCTGAGCTTGTTGATGGCTCCAGCACAAGCACAGGATGCATGATAAATTACAGCTTTAATAAGAGTGACATTAATTTGAGATACATTGAGTATAAATTACAAGCGCATCAAGCCATATTTTTGTATTGCATTTTATATTCATGCTCTTGAATACTTAAATGAAGTCCTCAGCACTGCACAAAATGGACTAAAAAAACTGCAGTGTAGCAACTCTAGCATGGCAAAATGCACTGTTGAATGCACGTCTACGTGACATGTCACTAGGACACTTAGAGACCATTCATCATCAGTCAGTGTGCTCAGATAGCTCACAATGGAAATTTCTATGAATGTCAGCAGCGCCCATTCACACAGTGTGGGCTTTTGCAAATTACTAGCGATATTTTGAAGTTTCAAAAGTAAATATACAGTCATAATACACAGATATTACCTTTTATTCATTAGTATATGAGTACACTCACAGGAATGAGGTGGAACCTTGACTTACGAGTGAATCAACTTACGAATTTTATAAGATATGAGCCATTATTTGGTAGATTTGTTACTTTATGATGCGAGAGGAGATCTGAGTTATGAGTGAGCTAGATTATGCTAACTGCCACTAGATAGCCCAGTGAGCATTCAGTTCCCGTGGTTATCTTGCCATGCAAGCATTTCTGTTGTATCACTGTTGCTTTGTTTTTCACATTTTGTTTATTTTGGAAAATTTCTTAGTTTTTACCAATGGTCCTAAGAAATTGAGTGCTAAGATCAGTGCTGAGGAGAATAGGTCATGCATTGGCACTGTGTAATGACACTTGCCTCATTTTTTAAACATTTTGAAAGGGATGAAGAAACAAACAAATGTCCTTGGACAGGTTTTTATTGAAATGCCCTGCAAGTGTATATAAAGAAACTGTGACGAAAAATTCAAAAGTCAGTGGAGAGGAAGATTAAGTAAAGCGATTTTTTTTTAAAGTAGAAATTAAGTTTAGCGATAAAGTGTAACATGGCGTGTAAGTTAAAAATAGCAAAATATTGTAGTATTAAGTGTGTGTAAGTTAAACAATAGAGCACTAAATGAAAAACTCCCCTAACCTCCTCCATCAATCTCCTCCACCTCCACCAGCATCTTTGTCTGATCTTCAAGGTAAATACACTTAATAAAACCAGTTTATTTGATACATTATTTGTTATTTATAAAGTAAATGTTTCTTATATAAACATGTTTGGGTGGCTGGAATGGATTAACAGCATTTCAATTCATTTTAATGGGAAAATTTTATTTGATATATAAGAAAATTGAGTTACAAGCTCTGTCACAAAATGAATTTATTTATAAGGTTTTATATCAGTTTCTAAATCATTACATACCTGACCAGAGTGCCTCCCCTCCCCTCTGATAACACTTGCATATTGTGTCTTGACTCAAAGGCCTTCTGCCACCTTCAATAATGTAAAACTCTCAGTGCCTCTTAATAAGCACATCTCAGTGCTCAGGTCTCTTGGGCTTAACAGGCTGTTATTTAAAGTCTGCAGTTGATGGTCCTGACTGTTAATAATGGGACGTTAAATCATATGCTGGTACAGCTCTCATGCACTGGAGTAAGCAGCATGCTGACAGTATTAGATTTATTACACACATCTGAAAATTAGGGCTTACTATAAATAAACCAGTACTATAAATAAAATAAAATTGAAATGGACTAAACTTTACCTTTCGGATGAATCACCAGTGATTAGCGCTCAGTGATAACACATTTTAAATTATTCAACTTGTTTCTGTTACAGTGTGAGACATTAAAACAAACATTTACATGCATTTCTATCATGCAGTGTCCTTAAAGTTATACAGTTTTAAAGTTTCTTGTTGTATCATTTATTTTAGAATTTAAAAATGTAGAGAATGATTGTGACTAACCATTTTCAGGACTTTTTAAATGTTTAATGTTTAATTGTCAAAATAATGGATTGTTTCCTCAATTACTACTACAATGAATATATAAAGCATATACACCCCTGTTAAAATGCCAGGTTTTTGTGATTTAAAAATCAGACAAAATGATTACCGGTATTTCAGAACTTTTTACAGTTTTAATCTAACTTTAATAATCTGTGCAATTCAATGGAAAAACAAACTGACAGAATTTAGAGGAAAAATTTATAATTTGCTTGTATAAGAGTGAATATTATCTTATAATTGGGGGTGTGGCTGTATCAGTATTAACCAATCACAATGAATGTTAAATGTTAAATAGTAGTCAGAACACATCTACAGTCAATTAAAATGATTCTGATTAAACCTAAATTAAGTTGAGCTGTTCTAGTAGATTTTTTCAGATAATTCTATTATGTTTTCAGATATTTACATTATGTTACAATAGTTATGTCTTACAGTAAAAGCTGTGGTCCACAAATATAAAGGGTCAAAGGAATCTTATTGTTGAAAGGCATCAGTCAAGAGAAGGGTAGAACATTTCCAAGATATAAAGTGGATCACAATGATGTCATTTACTAGTGGAGAAAATTTGGCACAACAGCGGCATTACCAAGAACTGCACATCCCTCCACAAATTGATGAAAAGACAAAAGGAAAGCTGGTCCAGCAGGCTGTCAAAAGGTCTACAGCAAAATTAAAGGAGCTGCAGGAATTTCTGACAAGGACTGGTTGTGTACAACATCTGACATCTTCCATATTCTTCATATGTCTGGGTTGTGGGGTAGGGTGGCAAGACGGAAGACTTGTACAAAGAAAAACATCCAGTCTGAGCAAAATTTAGGAAAAACCTACAGCCTACCCATTGATGGGGAGGCAGCTATGACCTGATGTTTGGGCATCTGGTCTTGTGCCTGGAAGGTCACCGGTTTGATCCCTCAGAAGGTCATGACTGAAAAACCGTACACGACCCAAAACATACCTCCACATCAACAAAAAAAATGGCTTTACCAGAATCCAGTTGTAAATCTGTGTTTTACTCTGAAATCTTTTTCTTAGCTAAATCACACTGAACAATTACAGTAAACATACTTTCCAGCATTATTCAGATGTTCACCTAGTAAACAAATGACATCTTATGAGCTTTGCTGAGTTCCAGTTTGGACAATGAATCTAACATATAATTTGTCCTATTTATTGAGATGATGTGCTGATCATCATTAGCTTCAGGATTGGTTCATACAGTGCAGGAGAGCAGTCAGATCAGTGATCATTCAACATTGGAACTGAAGTGGCAAATCTGGTCCATGGCAGGTGCAGGTGTGTAAAAACAGAACACCTTCTAATGGTTGAAAGTCATCTCTGCCTGCAGGCGCTGGAAGTTACAACACTTTCCAGAACCCCGTATCAATCACCCCACTATTTATAGATTACCAGGCCACCACTGGAATACAGAAATATGGTCAAAGTAGGTTACCTGCAAAGAGCAATGAGCTCTGCATCCTCCAGTATCTGTCTGCAGAGAGAAGTAATTTATAGGCTACAGTGCAGTAAGCACTACTAGGAGGAAAGTAGAGCTATTTTTTAAACAAATGAAAGGCATTAAAGGAAACATTCTCTAAATATGGGAGACCATGTACAAGCTTCACAGAGATATTATTGACCCATTGTGAACTGAGTAAGACTCTGCATACATCTTAAAATGAAGTTATGGGCACATTATGAGAAGAACCAGTTCACTTAAAGAGACAGGTATGCTTGGAACAGCTGAAAGGTAAAAGAGGACAACCAGAAACATGTTGGATGGATGGATGGATAAATAAAATCTGAGGAATAATCAATAAGGCAATAAGAAGCCTGAAGACCAAAACAGAAGAAAGAAACACTATCCATATGGTCACTAGGTATCTGAATCAAGTTGACAGCCCTTAATACTAATAGTACTAATAATAACAGACTAAATGAAAACACTTATACTTACTATACTGAAGGAAACTATATCTTATTAGATTAAGTTTCTACAATTCAACATATGTTGGTGTTCAGTTTCTTTAGTCTTTACCAGTGTTGGGAATAACGGCGTTAAAAATAACGGCGTTACGTAACGACGTCATTTTGTCAGTAACGGGATAAAATAATTAATTACTTTTCCT
>BRDA01066224.1:14939-16969 GCA_036984385.1 Crenuchus spilurus | reverse complement strand
TGCAGTAGAGTAGAGTCCCAACGAAAGCTATTTATTGTACAAACACTAAATATGACACACTGTGGTACAGACTACAGAATAGTAGTAAACATTGTGAAACAGTCAATGATAGAAAAATGACAAGCACATACAGGAAAGGTTAAATACTAGGGGTGTGTATCTGTCCAATAAATGACGATCCGATATGTATCTCAATTCATGCGGTACGATACGATTCAGAAATGATATATTTTAAATTGGACCGATTCGGTTCGATTCGATTCAGTAGGATTTCGATACAATTCGGTTTAGTATAATAGGGCAGGAAATAATACGAGTTACTTGTTTAAAATAGATAATTTTACATTGATTCAACATAAGTTAATACTAAAAATGTGTTTTTGCTTGCATTCAAATAGATTAATGAAATACTAGAGAACTAGTAAAGTTGTATTTGACATGTGAATTCAGAAACAGTAAAATACTGTCGCGTTGGGATGTGGTACCGGGACTCCAATGTTTTAAACAAGTCCCCAAAGCCCTCATTCTCCACCACACAGTATGGTCTTAAGTCTTTGACAATGAACCGGGCTATTGAGCCATTATTACTTTGGCTCTACCTGAGTTGTGGTTGAGTTTTGGCTGGAATAAGTCCTGTTGTTCTGTGGGGCTAGCGATGCTATGCTAGCGTCCTCATCGCCACTTTCCTCATGCCGTCTCACCAAATCTTTTCCGCTCTTCATTTAAAGGCCGAACTTCTTCTAAACTTTCAGACATGTTTGTCTTTCAAACGTGACTGTGATGGGTATCGCGACAGTTAATGAGCAGCAGCAGCACATCAGTAACACCAAACCGATTGACAGCTATGTAATCGGGCCATCGGCCGGTTCATTTTACAAATAGAAAGATTCAGGGGTCCATGTACCGATGCACTCACATCGTTTAAGCCAAAATCGGCCTTCTGATTCAAATCGGTTATTTTTTACACCCCTTTTAAATACCCAACACAGATGAGGGCTAACAAGACAGCAGACTTGGGTAATTACATGACATCACAGGGAGGTGGAGACAGGACCGAACATGTGGATGTGTATACAAATGGAGAACACTTGGCTGAACAGAGGCGGGAAAGGGACTACACATAGGAAACTAAAACACGAGAGCCGCAGTGAGGGGGCCATGGCAGGGGGGCATGACATATTATATGTGGTATTATTTACATTTATCAGCCAATTTTACAACCACAGGTGAAGTGAATTTGATTCTCATTACAGTAGCAGCTGTCAATCGTGGGATATATTAGGCAGCAGGTGAACAGTTCTTTCTTGCTGGATATGCTGGAAGCAGGAAAATGGACAAACATAACTGACACTGTGATCAGCGGATCGTGAGTTAGAATCCTGGTCATGCTGCTTGCCATTGATAGCTGGGCGATAGATGGGCTGAACAAAATTGACTTTGCTCTTTCCCCATCACAACTAAGTGACATCTGATGGCTCAGGTGTCTGTTAGCTGATGTATCAGAGCTGGGGATCCAACGCTTTCCTCTGAGCGCATTGGCTACCCAGCGACGATACATAGGCAGCAGTTTGGAGAGAGGCGGTGTCAAACTTCACATGCATCGAAGGAGGCCTGTTCTAGTCTTCACCGTACTAGAGTCAGGGACATTACAAGTGAATGGGAGAGTCCTAGTGAATGGGTGGCTTGATTGGCTACTACTGCATTGGGTTAAAAACAAAAGACATTGGTCCACCTCTCAACTTACAGGATCTGCTGTTAACATCTTGTTGACATTCAGTGTCTTGATGGATCAGAGCTGATTTTCTGGACGATGGGGACTTGCACGGTATTAAGCAGGTGGTTTTAATGTTATGATCAGTGTAATTTAATAACATCAGAAATGTAAGAAATAAGGCTGTGTGCAACTCTGCAATTTAAAAACATTTCTTTTTAATTACTCATAATTAGTTTGGTACTGGGTGTATCTCTTCATGCTTTGTTTTCCAGATGAATTAGAAACAGATGAATGATTAAACATGTTCCTACAGTGA
>BRDA01066224.1:4939-9939 GCA_036984385.1 Crenuchus spilurus | reverse complement strand
TAATAAAATAATACAAATGTATAGTCTTTATTATGTTGGTTACCAAGATTTTTTGATGTAAGATATCACAGCACCACTGTAAAAGTCTCAAAAGTCACACTATCAGACCCTGTAAAACATACTCTGGTATTGTGTTGTCTGGAACCTGAGATAAATAGTTTCTGGGTGTTACAGCATCAGTTACTCGTTTTCATCAAACCGACCCAACTCTGTAATGTCCAGAGCCTGGGATCTCCACGTCTTTCAAACAATGTGCACTGTGATTGAGTTTCTTTACTCTTTGAGGAATTAAATTACATTTCCAGGAAGTAATCCATTACAATTCTATAAAAGTAATGAGTAATTTCTAATGGATTGCTTTTTTTTAGTAACAAGCCCAAAAGTGTGGATGACGAACCAACTCCACATTTATCTCGGTGTTTTGTTGTGTGATGAGCTTCAGCCTACACTTCCTCTTTCTATTTCCTCCGCTTCCTGAGGCCGTTTTATCAGTTTTTCAGACTTCAGCGCTCCAGCCCAGGCGTGAGTCGCAGCCATTTTGCAGTTTAGCTTCTGAACTGGTGAGGAAAGCACATTGCTCAGTGTCCAAAAGCAGTAAATCGATATGTAATCACGTCCGGAGTGTGAGTACCGTGGTCTCTCTGTGGGTTGGATAGCTGAGGGCACAGTCATGGCTACTCTACAGGGAGTTTGTGTGTCACAGCAGGAGCTGACTTGCAGTAGTTTATCTGCAATGCAACATGCTGCTAGATGATGACCATCTATGATAAATGTACTTTTTCAGGCCAGCTGCTGACACTGCAGTAATTAGCTAACAAATGCTTTCCGGGTCTTTTTTTAGACTGTTTTGGGTGTATAGGTTCTTTTTTATCTTGCCAATTTTTATCCCCTTCCCAATGTAGTGGTAGCCAATTAGCCCATCCCCTCCGTTAGGCCTCTCCCCATCACTTTACAATGTCTCTGACTCTAGGAGGGTGCAGACAAGCACAAGCCTCCTCCGATGCGTGTGCTGCAGCCACCGCCTCTTTTTGAACCACCGCTGATACACTGTCACTGGAGAGCCTAACGCGCTCGGAGGAAGGCACACAGGGTCCCCAGCTCCGATTGGACCAATCAGTAGACGCCTGAGCCAGGGGACATTGCAACGTGAAAGTGATAGGGAGAGTGAGAGCGCCATCTACTCGCTCAGAGAGAACTCTCTCTTGTGCCCTGGCTGTTGATGGCAAACAGCATGACCAGGATTCAAACTCGCGATCCTCGGGTCATAGTGGTAGCGTCTTTGCCCGCTGAGCCACTCGGGGCCCTTGGATGTATAGGTTCTTGATTAAGTGAACTTATATACAGTATGAACCACTCAGCATGTTGGTGCTGGAGCTTTGTCATGGCAGTGATCTCTCAAATAACAAAGATATGCAAAGATATAACCATCCATTCCCTGTGCTCTGATAATACTGATAATCTGTATTTATTGATCTATAAAATATCCATATGTTGCATTATTTTCATTCATACAGCACCCAGAAACTCAGTCTTTTAACTAATACAAGAGTTCAACAGGTTTTATTGTCATTTCAGATGTATACAGTGCAATATAAAATGAAACAATGACAATACATACAATAAACATGCAGTCGTACAGCCTCTATACTATAGTACAAGCCCTCTGACAAGACTGAGACACATTACAGAACAGGATAAATGTAATGATGGTCAGTACTTGGTACTGAGTCATTATCTAGTGGGAAGCAAGATTCCAGCCTGCAGTGAGTGTTCTGTGCAAATGTGCAAGTATTGCATTAAGTACAACAGTATAGAGTGGTGTGCAAATACCAACTCCTAATTTCAGCCCATAGTTTGGTCATATACAAGCAATGGTAAGGCCTAGAATGTGCTTCCTCTGAGATATTCTGTTTTAAGAGTGTACAAACCGGATTCCAACAAAGTTGGGACACTAAACAAATTGTGAATAAAAACTGAATGCAATGATGTGGAGATGCCAACATCTAATATTTTATTCAGAATAGAACACAAATCACAGATCAAAAGTTTAAACTGAGAGAATGTATCATTTTAAGGGGAAAATATGTTGTTTCAAAATTTCATGGTGTCAAGAAATCCCACAAAAGTTGGGACAGGGCCATTTTTACCACTGTGTGGCATCCCCCCCTTCTTCTTACAACACTCAACAGACGTCTGGGGACAGAGGAGACCAGTTTCTCAAGTTTAGAAATAGGAATGCTCTCCCATTCATGTCTAATACAGGCCTCTAACTGTTCAATCGTCTTGGGCCTTCTTTGTTGCTCTGTTCTCTATAGGTGAAAGATCTGGACTGCAGGCTGGCCATTTCAGTACCCGGATCCTTCTCCTACGTAGCCATGATGTTGTGATTGCTGCAGAATGTGGTCTGGCATTATCTTGTTGAAAAATGCAGGGTCGTGATGTTATGCACGGTTGATGATGATAACTTAAAAGTCTTTGCTACTTTACGCTGGGTAACACCATTCTGGTATTGCTGCACTATCTTTCTGCGCAACAATGGTGGAATTGGTGATTATCTTACTATCTTGGCTTCAGAGAAACACTGACACTCTGAGAAGCTCTTTTTATACCCAATCATGTTGTCAGTTGACCTAATTAGTGTTAATTGGTCTTCCAGCTGTTCGTTATATGCTCAATTTCCTTTTTCCAGCCACTTATTACTACTTGTCCCAACTTTTTGGGGATTTCTTGACACTGTGAAATTTTGCATCAACATATTTCTCCTTTAAAATGTTACATTTACTCAGATTAAACTTTTGATCTGTCATCTATGTTCTATTACAAATAAAATATTGACATTTGCCATCTTCACATCATTGCATTAAGTTTTAATTCACAATTTGTTTAGTGTTCCAACTTTTTTGGAATCTGGTTTGTATATCACACTGAGACCTTGATTGTGCATTGTTTGAGAGGGTTGAGAGTTTTAGGTTATTTAGGTGTCTCTTAACAGTAGCAATTAAAGAAGCAAATCTGCTATTTTAACGAGCTTTGGCTGATTGACTAAGTGGAGGAAAATATGTTATAATTTCTGAATTACTTGAGCCCTGTGGTTGTGATCTAATGCACAAGCTTCATACGATGCTCACGCTCAGGTATTTTATAGGCACTCTGCAGCTTTTCTGTTTAGATGAGGATCCATTGGACAGGTGATAAAACACAGTAAAGCAGAGCTGTGAACACTGCTGCCCAGCAGCCAAACCTGACCCAAGAAATCTTTGTTTGGCTTGGCAGATGATGCCAACTTTAGCAGTGGTCTTGACTGTGGCATAAATTTTATATGGCCTTCACAGACGGTTGAAATGGATTAAATGGCTCAAATTGATTTTCTCTGAATTTTCTCTTTGGCTCACCTCTCAGATTACATTTTGTCTCAGAAGTCTAGCTTTTTATTGGTTTATCATATTCCCTCTCCAGTGCGGTTTCCACTCTGGGCATGAAGCAGAAGGTTGTAATTGCTCATTTAAGAGCCCGCTCACCTCGTAAAGTGAGCACACAGTTTCAGCTCTGGCTTTTGTCTGGAAGTTAATAGAGTTTAAATCTCTCGGCATTAAGGCCTCTGTTTTCTCAGCGCCAAAGACTTTAATTTCCTCCCCAAACAGCTTTACAGAAGACACCCCGGGGTTACAGTTATGTCATGTTAATCAGGAGGTACTAAGGTCTATTCTTGCTGTTTTGTTCACAGAGAATGTAGCTGACAAATTGGAACGTAAGCCTTATTTGTCTTTTCACCTTTTAAGGCCATGATCACTGTGAGCATTTTGCCTGTGGCAGCATATATTTTACTTGTGCTCCTGTGAGATGTGCCTCTTTTAAAAACACTGGGATCTGCGCTTTTTAAGAGTGGGGAATGTTTTCGAGAGTGTAAAAAGTTCAGCTTTGGAGGAAATAGCTGAGTTGGTACTGTGGTCATAGTTAATGGGTGCATATGCGGGAACATCAATAGTGTTGCATGAACATGTTAATCACTGTCATCACTTTACTACAGTTACTCAGTAGGCAATACACAGTCATATCAGAATATTATGATCACCTCCTTGTATCTACACTCAATTTCCATTTAAACTCCACTGAGCATACAGGTGCACTTTGTAGTTCTACACTTACAGACTGTAGTCCATCTGTTTCTCTTTGTTAACCTCCTTTCTTCTTCTGCATTAACGATATGATAAATGATGCATTTCTTAACACATTTAGAGCAGATATTTCCATGTAAAACTAACTGTAATGGGTTTGAGGCTTCAACTTCTCTTCTCTTTTGCCTCCCGCATGACCATCTTCACTGGGATTCCTGCTCATTTGGTGAACCAAATGTGCTTGGCCTCTTGAATGATGCTCTAACAGGTGTGAATCTCAGCGAGACCGTATTTACTACTCTGGTTATCTTCTGAGCTCTAATATCAATGCCATGGTTTCATTACAGAAGTTTTATAGCAGCTGCTTCTACCAGATTCTTTCTAGTATAGAACCGTGCAGAGGTGAGGTTATTTATAGTTCAGCCATTGCTCATTGGAGTCAGTGAAGAACACACAAAGTTCTCTATCATCAGAGCTGCTTGGAAGGTTGTGGTTGCTCTAGATCAGGGGTGCACAAACTTTTTTAGCCTGAGAGCTACTTATCTAATGACTAAGTCAAAATGATCTACCTAATATTAAAATGAAAGACATATTTATTTATAAATATACTGACAATGTATGTGTACATTGTGTGCTGGTGTACCTTGAATAACTGCATGAACCCATATTACACAATACAGCTGTGTACATGTTTTGTCATTAGCCTACTTTACTCTGATGACTTGCACTGAATGGAATCAGTCAGGTACTTCTAGTAATTCAGGTTCATAGCAAGGTGAAACTGACTACTAGTAAACCTCCAAACGAACTCCGCCCGATAGTCGTTGATGACAGGTCTGATACGTAGGGACTGACTAAGGTAAGTCACGTTCAGTAGTCTCATTT
>BRDA01066221.1:0-11032 GCA_036984385.1 Crenuchus spilurus | reverse complement strand
GTATTTCTAAACTTGAGAAACTGGTCTCCTTTGATCAATATATGCTTTTGTAAAAGTACATTGGTAGTTTTTACAGCTACTGCTCTCTCTCAAGTATACTACAAGGTGTTATTTTGTTTACAAATCTCATAACAGGTCAGCTGTGGTATGATTTTTAATGATCAACATGTTATTCAATCAATCAATCAATGTTTATTTGTATAGCGCCTTGCCAACAGCCAAACAGTGCACAAGGGGCTTCACACATTGTATCAGTATGTTATTAATTTATTATTAACAAAGACACATAAAACAACTTTCTGATGTTTATTAGAAACTGGATCTGGCCTTATCACATACTTAATTCATAAGGCCATTAGCAAAATACACATTTTAAAATGTATATACAGTCATGGCCAAAAGTGTTGGCACCCCTGAATGTTTTCCAGAAAATGAAGTATTTCTCCCAGAAAATTGTTGCAATTACACATGTTTTGTTATACACATGTTTATTTCCTTTGTGTGTATTGGAACAACACAAAAAAACAGAAGAAAAAAAGGCAAATTTGACACAATTTCACACAAAACTCCAAAAATGGGCTGGACAAAATTATTGGCACCCTCAACTTAATATTTGGTTGCACACCCTTTGGAAAAAATAACTGATTAATTAATCGCTTCCTATAACCATCAACAAGCTTCTTACACCTGTCAAATGGAATTTTGGACCACTCTTCTTTTGCAAACTGCTCCAATTCTCTCATATTTGAATGTTGCCTTCTCCCAACAGCAATTTTAAGATCTCTCCACAGGTGTTCAATGGGACATATTTGACTGAAGGTATTGTGTTCTTTTCTTTGTAGGCCTCATTCCATTTTCGGTAAACAGTAGAATGATGTGCTTTACCAAAAAGCTCTCACTTGGTCTCATCTGTCCACAAGATGTTTTCCCAGAAGGATTTTGGCTTACTTACATACATTTTGGCAAACTGCAGTCTAGCTTTTTATGTCTCTGCGTCAGCAGTGGGGTCCTCCTGGGTCTCCTGCCATAGCGTTTCATTTCATTCAAATGTCAACGGATAGTTCAAGCTGACACTGATGCACCCTGCACCTGCAGGACAGCTTGAATTTCTTTGGAACTTGATTGGGGCTGCTTATCCACCATCCGGACTATCCTGCTATGCAACCTTTTATCAATTTTTCTCCTCCGTCCATGTCCAGGGCGATTAGCTACAGTGCCATGGGTTGTAAACTTCTTATGTTGCGCACCGTGGACAAAGGAACATCAAGATCTCTGGAGATGGACTTGTAACCTTGAGATTGTTGATATTTTTCCACAATTATGGTTCTCAAGTCCTCAGACAGTTCTCTTCTCCTCTTTCTGTTCTCCACACTTAGTGTGCTGAGGTTTGAACAAACACTTAGAACCAAGAAAGTTTTTTTTCTCTAGCACTAACACAGCACTCCTGGGATGATCAAACATCCACACAGTCTTGTGATGCCTTCAGGATTTTCAGTATACATCACTTCAGAACTTTACACAGCTTTTCATTGTCCATCTCTCTGTGTAATCTGCTGTTAAACTGCTGCTGTTGAGGCTTGAATGATGCAATGAACATCATTTATAGTTATTTTAAGCAAATCGTGAAGACATTACGTATAGAAATCCATCTTGCCTGCTGACCAGCGTCTGAAAGCAGAAATGCTTACACTTACCAACCAGCTGGAAACCAGCAATGTTGTCTTACTCAACTACCCAAATTTACCCTCAGTGTAGCAATTTAGTGTGGGGCAAAAACTCTTTTGATTATGGTGGGACCCAGTTCCTTCTCAAATGTATTTGATATCCAGAAAGGTTGTATTGTGTACATTTATTATAAAACACGTCATGCGTACGTTATATTAAAGTGAAAGTTAGCACTGACCGATGACCTGATCTTTAAATGGCTGCGCATTTATAAGACTCAAGTGGTTGGTTTTGCTTTACTGAGTATATGGATGAGAAATGGTGAGTGTGAATCACTGCTGCTCGTTGAGCATATCTCGCTGGCTGCTCACAAAGAAATGGCCTTGCACATCCTGTCAGTACGTGGGTAGAAAGTTCCACAGAGAGATGAAGAGGAAGAAGGAGGGCGAGAGACAGAAAGAGAGACAGAGAGTGAGAGAGAGAAGTGTCTTTTGTTTCGAGTCCCTCCTGACTCACTGTGAGGCTGAGTCAGTGCGTGGAGGTGAAAAAGGCAGCTCAGATCTTTTCAGATCTTCCGTTTCCCTTCTTCGCCTCAAAACTGAAGACTAACATCCTCACATTCCCCAAAACCCAAACATCTGGGGTGAGCGGCTGATGTTTCATCATCAGAGTCTGCACAGCATGGATTATGACGTCTGTGTGTTTATGAAATAAGTTTCATGTATACGTCAATTTTTTAACTTTAGAATTAAATAAGCAGGTTATGTTACTGTACCTTTAAGACTTAGCTCTATTCGGATTGGCTATTGTGTATACAGTGAATTCAGTTGACATTGCAACAATAATAAACCATCCTTCCAGGTGGCTAACACTCACTGACACACAAAAGTAAACAATAAATACAACTTTATCAAATCTGAATAATAAATAATAGATGATTGGCGCCCTGCCCTGGGCTTGGTTGAATGAATGAATGAATGAATGAATGAATGAATGAATGAATGTTACACTTATATAGTGCCATTCAAGTACCCAAGGATGCTTTACAATCAACACACTCCATTTACACACACTCAACCACACACACCTGGGAGAAGTGGCAGCCAATCGCGCACAGCGTACTCTCAACCGGAAGCGACCGTCCACCTGGAGGACTGCAGCGAGCACTAGGGGGATCACCCAGGACAGAGTGCCAACCAAATCTGGGCATACATACATACACACATTCATGCACAGACATACACATTCATAGGCACATGGGTAATTTTTTAGAGTATCAAATTCACCTGATCACTATGTTTTTGGACTAAATAGTGTAATACCTTGCCCTGCGCCCAGCAAGAGGGTAGGGGACTAACCGCGACCCTAAAAAGGATTAAGCGGGTGTGATAATGGATGGATGGATAGTAATAGATGTAGTTGCTTGTTTGTTTTTCACAGACTGGGTTGCGTTGGGTTGGATGGCAGCCTTTACCCAGCCTGTTTATCCTGCCTTCTTAACCTCTTAATCCTGGTCAGGGTCACAGCGAGTGCCCTACTCCTTCACAGGGCTCTGCTGTGATACCTGCAGCTCTCGCTGACCTGAGGCATGATTGGGTGAACTTTCTTCTCTGAGTGGATCTTCACTCAGACTTCATTACTGAGTAAAGGCCTCTCACAAAGCTCCCCCATTTCTCCGACACAAAGTGATCAAATCCACTCAGGCATCAGCAGTCTGCAGACAGATGTGCCCACCACACTGTGATGACTTCTCTGGGATTAAAGAGTCTGATGTGAATACTGTTAAAAGTTTAAAAACATACCATTCAATGTTTCAAATCAGCCTGTTTTCAATTCACAATGATGTCACAAACACTGATGCATTGGCGTGTCAGCCCACAAAAGTGGAGATCCACCCATTCCAAAGTTTTTCAGCATAACCAGTCAGAACAGAGTTCATTTACATATATCACTCTTAAAACCCACAGTATATATGAAGTCATTTAGCTGCATTAGCCTCATATCTCCAGTCTACAAGACCAAAACTGTCCAACTGAATGGTGCCCTTTTGTCCTGAACTTACATCATCATGTCCCTGCAGTTCTTTGCAGCCTGAAATACATTTTCTGGGACAAAACATCTAGTTAAGTGTTCAGCAGTCTTATTATATTACAAATCATATAAACTTCTGGTCATTTGAAGTAAAGATATCAACATTTCGTGAAGTTGTTATATAGAAACCCTAAAAGCTTGCACAGGCCTTTCAGTGGTGATTGCATGACAGAGTGTATGAAATTCTGGTAGAACATCACATTGCAGAACCCTGTGATACAAGACATCAATCTGCTGCAGAATTCGCTGATGAAAATATCTGTTTCTCTGGTGGACTGGTGTAGAGATTTACACCGTCACTGAGTCTCCTATAAATTTACATCTGGAAACTAAATGTCAGGCCTGCTGAACAGCAGCAGCACTTGTGCACATAGTCTTTTGATGTTATAAGTAATTATATGTGTTATTTCCTGAATTTAAAGATTCATATTATGTAGCATTTGTTAATAAGACAAACAATATCAACATTAAATCAAACATTAATATCCTGAAGGAAACATAAAATGATTACACAGATAAAGCCATTTCCACTGACAGTTGTAAGGGTGTTGCTACACTGTCAATAAGGTACAACTGTGTTTGCTAGGTTGTTGCTATGTGGTTGCTGTTGTGTTGCTTATTACTAACCCTGTAAAGCTGCTTTGTGACATCAGTTGTAAAAAGCGCGTTATAAATAAAATTTGATTGATTGATTGATTGATTGCTTGGTGGTATGATATCCCAGATGGTTGATATGAATTAGTTGCTGTTCTATCAGAGGTGGTTGCTATGGTGTTGCTTGGTGGTATGGTATGCCAGGTGATAACTGTGGTATTGATTTTTGGTTGATTTGTAGGTCTCTGTTATGAACATGCAAAGTAGTTGCTATAGTACCCCATGACATTGTTTTTTTGTGTTGCTTGGTGGTATGGTATCACAGGTGGTTTCTATGGTATCCCAGTTGTTTGATATGGTGTAGCTTGGAGGTTTGGTATGCCAGGTGGTTGCTTTTGTGTCCCAAATAGTTGCCATGAAGCTGCTAAGTGGTTGCTTAACACCATAGGTGTGAGATTAGTTTTTAGTGAAGTCTGTTATCAGTTGTCCTGATGCTAGTCAGTTTCAGTTAAGCATTAAATCCCACCATACTACTGGTAGACACTGTTTACTGTTACACAGGACACCTGGATTGGTGTAGGGAAGTCCAAGCATTGTATTAGCTAAGGTTTGGTGGTGTGTGACTGAGAGAGAGATCAGCAGATTAGACAGATGGCTTTTAAACTGCAAGTCATCTTCCTGTCCAATCAAGGAAGCAGCAGCATCTGCCCACCAATCACCTTTCAGAACATCCATCATTCAGGGTCACTGAACCTGACATAAAATCATCAAGCATAAGCCTGAAGATGACCACTAAGACAGATTAGTACATCAGTGGTCAGCAGAGGTCACGTGACTGTGACAAATCATTGAGGGAAATGGTCACCCTATGCCACAGAGTCTCATACAGTATAATCTAATTATAAAGTTATGTTTTCTGCAAGTTCTTCAAGAAGATGGAATCCAACCAGGGATGTTTTTCACATGTGTGGCCCATCTTTTCACTCTGTTCTTTCACTTTCCTCATGTTCTGATATGAGTGTTGTGTTGGCTGCATATTGAAGGTTATTGATGTTTCGTTAATCCTGTCATCTTCTTCCAGTCCTGCTTCTCTCAGGATGTGTTCAGTGTACAGGTGTACAGTAATGGTGACAGAGCTTAGCCTTGTCTTACTCTTTTACCAAAGTAGAACCAATTTCTCTTTGTTAAAGTATGAGCGTGAAGTGGCCACATTCACCTGATTGGCTTTTTTCCTAACTAGCTGTTGATACAATTAGTCACTGTCCCCCAATGGTGTCAACATTTTCAAAGTGTAAGTCTCAAGATTTCTGTTGTAGGCTGTTAGGTCGAGCTAACCTACTATAGGCTGAGTGGGTGGAGCTAAACTGTTGTAGGCAGAATGGGTGAAGCTACACTTATAAGCTGAATGGATGGAGTTAAACTTGTATGCTGAGCAGTTGGAGCTAAACTGCTGTCAGCTGTGAGGAGCCAAACCTCTGTAGTGTGTAGGGTGAAGCTAAACTGCTGTAGACTGAATGGGTAGAGTTAAATTTGTATGCTGAGTGGGTGGAGCAAATATTCTGTAGACTGAATGGGCGGATGTAATCCAATGTAGGCTTAATGGGTGGAACAAAACTGTTGTTGAATGAATGGGTGGAGCTAATCTGTTATAAGTTGAATAATGGATTCTAAACAGTTTATGTAGTTTTGTTATATGAGCTGTATGTTCTGACACAATACCAGTGTTCAGAATGTAAATTGGACTAAAATAAGGAACGAAAATGTGGTCTGAAACAGCACCAGGACCTGCTACAGGCTTGAATAAGTGTGTTATTGTGGACACGGCAGGGATTGTGCTGGTCCTGCTGCAGCAGGTTTAGTTGATTGGGCCTGTAATGGCGTTAAATGGAGTTTGGCTCAGACTGAACACTGCATGTCGTCTGACAGATGGTTTGAAAGTGACTGCAGAAAGAAACGCAGCTGAGCTGGACCAGAGGGAAGTCAGAGGAACCTGCTGCCAGACACTAATCTCAGATTTGCACTTCACACATTCTACCATAGAGTTTAGTCTGTGCAGTATTTTTCTGTATAAACAGAAAACATTACAAAAACTATAGCTTAAAAAAACACTGTTACTAGTTAAACATTAAAGGGTCCCTATTAGTTTTCCCTTCCTTTATTGAAATAAGAGTCTGATCTAGTATATAAACACTGTCAGTGTTTTAAAGCTCACGGTCCACTTTCCAGCTCATATATAAACTAAACCACGAATACATCCTATTTTTAAATCTCTGTTTTCATGATGTAACAGAACACATTTACTTATTCCTGTCTAAGTTGGCCTGGTCTTGAAGTTTAGCCCCACCAGAGCTCATTTACATATGTCAGTCTTAAAGGTACAGCAACAGTTTAATTCTAAAAGATAAAGCAAACACTGGAGAACAATGTGAACTGAGGTATTCTTTAGTGAGAGTTAGAAGTGAGGAGAGAGGAGTGGAGATCTGGAACCAGCAAAACAACAAGTGCTGTATCAGTGAATGAACCAAAGCTAGAACATTAGTGGTAAACGTATCCTGATGGTGAACTAAGCTTCTAGCTTCTGATCAGAGTAGTCTCACTGCCTTAGCTGTAATGCACATACTGATTGATTGAGTGAGTGATTGATTGATTATAGCTCAATACAGTTCAATACTAGTTCGGTTTAATACGATTCAGTACAGATTTGGTTCTATGTGGTTCAATACTAATTTGGTTTGGCTCAGTTTGGGCAGCATGTTGGCTTGGTGGTTAGCACATTCATCTCTCAGCACTGAGGTCTTGGGTTCAAGTTCTCATCTGGGTGGAGTTTTCATGTTCTCCCCGTGTCTGTGTGGGTTTCCTCCAGGGATTCTGGTTTTTAAATGACCCTGGTGTGTGTGAATGTGAATGTGTGAGTATGCCCCATTATGGTTAATCCCCCAAAGTGCTTGATGCAGTCCTCTGGTAGACAGTCGCTGGTTGACACTACGCTGTGTGTGATTGGCTGCCACTTATCGCTGGTTTGTGGGGTTGAGTTCAGAGTGTGTTGATTGTAAAGCATCCTGGGGTTTAAGAAAGTAACTATATAAGTGTAACATTCATTCAGTAGAGTTTGATGTGATACCACATCTGTTATATTTCTAAGAAGTCACAAATGCGAACAAAATATAATGTTAACATTTTATCAGTAAACAACTTCATAGTGAATAAATACTGTAAACAAGTCTGAAACAAGCTTTCACCACATACGGCCCCCTAGAGAGTAGGAAGAGCCTAGCATACAGAAAGGAACCATGAGGAAAAAGTTGGAACAGGTGTGAAAATTCAGGAATGGAGGTTCAGGAATCTCAGCAGCCAGTCCATCAATATCTGGGCAGAAATCACTGTTTCTATAAGGCAAGATTCTGAACACAGGTTTGTGGATTACTCTGCCATACAGACTCTATAAGAGTCCATGTAGTAGGTGGACCTTCATTATGTAGTCCTAGACATGCTCGATCGATTACAAATCGTGGCCTCCATTGACTCCCAATTGTGGAGCATTGTTCTGCTGTAATATAACACTCTGTAGATAAGGTCCCATCTCAGACTCCAACACTTCTGTGATGCATGTCTGGCTGATCAAGGCTGGTTAGTGGTAAACAGAAGTCATCCCATATCTAAACTCTTGCATTCTTTTAGTACTTTTTCTGTCATCTTCTTACAGTCACACTGATCAGACAGTGTATTACATGGGTTGTATAAATG
Source organism: Crenuchus spilurus (assembly GCA_036984385.1). Lineage (NCBI taxonomy): Eukaryota > Metazoa > Chordata > Actinopteri > Characiformes > Crenuchidae > Crenuchus > Crenuchus spilurus. The sequence goes on along the minus strand of BRDA01066221.1, from coordinate 2,938 downwards.
TTACAACCCTTGTAACCTTTTATACACTGTTTTTGTTCTTGCAGAAATATTTTAAGACAAGTGGATAAAGAGTCTTATGACAGAGCAGACCAAAGACCCCTCAGGTTCCTTTATTTTCAGAGTGTGGTGACCAAAAAGGACCTGTAAATTTAGGAAATGTCCTTTAGCCTTGATGCCTTTAATGGACAGCAGTAGTTTGGTTTAATTGGGAAAACACAATGTCAATAAGTTTGTAGACACTTGTTGTAATGAACTCTGACAAAGATGTGTAAATGCACACAGCTTGTCTAGGCCCTGTAGAGAAATACTGCAAATAGAATATGACTTAACATTAACCTTTTGGCACCATGTCTAATGCCAGGTGTGGGCTAGAGGGGTATTAAGCCCCCCAGCATTGTGAAACTGTGTTTTTTGCTCCATCCAGTACTTTTGGAATTAATTGGTGGAGTTGAAGAGGATGGGTGGTGGTGATAATCCAACATCCTGACCTCTCTAATGCTCTTGTTGTCTGATTACAATCAAATCCTCAAAGCAAAACTCCACAATCTAATAGGAAGTCTTGCCTTGATGATAAAGCAGGATAAACTCTTTTTAATATCCTAATGAATGAACAGGTGTTCCAATACTTTCCCACATAGTTTCCACTTTTATGTACATGCAGCACATGTAAACACTAACCCTGTGTCTAAATTAAATTAACATTTAAAACTTTATAGAAATCTTTAAAAAAAAAAAGCAGTGATATGACCTGCAGTTTATCAAGCTGATGATAATTTACTCTAATGAACATGGTGTGGACACAAGTTAGCAATTACAGAGCTTAAAATAAACATGGCCATTATGAATGTGGCAAAAAAAGACATGTTTAACAATAGATTCATTATTTATGTAGTGTAAACATCAATGGGTACTTTCGTACACATTAATATTCAACAGCATTAATATTCAACTTGTGTGGACACAAGTTAGCAATTACAGAGCTTAAAATAAACATGGCCATTATGAATGTGGCAAAATAAGACATGTTTAACAATAGATTCATTATTTATGTAGTGTAAACATCAATGGGTACTTTCGTACACATTAATATTCAACAGCATAATTGGGGAAACTGCATTAGTTAATTGAAATTTTAGGTGGGGTGATCGGACTCACCTCCACATGGGGTAAATTCCCACTTTGGGGTTAAACCCTTCATGAATTTCAAAATATGATGGCGTTTCCCCTTTATTTGTGTGGTGACTTGGAATTTCAGAGCTCAATAAATGATTTTACAAACACACCCTTCTGATGTAGTTAACAATATAATGTTTAATAAACATAACAGACACAACACATAACTAACATGACACATACCAAAACACTCATAACAACACTATCATTCCAGAACAGATTAAGCAGTTGAAACCCATCTGTAACTTGAAAGGCTAATGAAGTTAAGGTGAACTTGGACATATAGACAGATGCGACTGAGAGATGATCTAAACCTAATCTAAGCTATGGAGCGTGGCTGATTTATCAAAGGAACACATGAGGCGCCAATTCTGAACACAAACGAACAGCTTACTGTTATGGCACTCTGACTCTTGATCGCAGAGGGGGCGTGGTCTTTGGTCGCAGACTTCTGATTGCCTCTTCTGACGTTTCACGGCTTTCTCTCCCCGGTGTGTACATTGCTCACTCAATGTGGCGACTGGCAAAGTGCTCTGGTGAGGGCCTTTTTCTGCTCACTCTGGCTACTCTTCCAAGGGTTTTCCCATCATAACGGTTGATACGTGAATTGTGGCCCATGCCGCTGCTGCAGGATTCAATGAGGGGAGGTTGAACAGGCCATTTGGTTGATTCAGAAAGAGCTCCCGGTGTTCAAGCTTTAATATATCTATCCGTATAGCTCCTTACACTGGCTATGGCAAGTTTCAGCAGCTTTAACTGTAACTTGAGGCTAAACTGAGGTTGCAAAACAATAAACATGTAACAAACTGCGTTGTCACTGGGCTATGAGACCCTTAGCAAAGCGCGGTACTTAAGCGTAGTTGCTAGAGTGAGCTTCTTTCTGAGATTATCAGAATGTATCACCTGGATGGTTAAAGTCTCTGATGGTAGGGTGAGCTCGAAGCTGTTCTTTCTGCAGCCGTTCAAAACCGGTGATGTCATCTGGCTGAGCTGGCTACGGCGATGTTGTTTCCTTCTTGAGGTGGGTTGAGCTGAGCTTCTCAGCTTGTGCTAGAATTTTTAAAGGGAGGCTTAAAGTCCCGCCTTCAGGATTCAGATCAACTTTGGTTGGTTGGCTCTTAATTCCAGGGCGGTTCCAGAGGACTTTAGCCTTAAAGTTTGATATAAATCCTTTTTATATCAAGGATTATACAGGTGGTTGTTAAACCTGCTGGGCATTGCTGCCAGTCGCACCTCCTCGGGTGCCAATTAGGTCAGCTGCAGGGTCATCAGCCAGAAACAACCATTCACCAACGTTTCGCTCCTTTAATTCTGATACGTCTCCTGGTGGTGGAGCAGTGACAGGGACGTCTCCCTGTCACCCCCTGCAGCTGTTGTCTGGGGTTAGTTGTTCTTCCCCCAAGCTTTGTCCTTCCTCCTGAGCCATAGCCAAAAGCTCCCTTTTTCAGCCTCCTCTGCCAGGGCCTTTGTTGCCTTCCTGAGCCTTCCTCCAGTGAGCCCAACCTCCCTCAAGAGGCGAATGGTTGACAAACCAATGAAGCCTCGGCATCCGACCTCCACTGGGTAGATGGTGGTCTTCCAGCCAGCCTCCCTGCACTCGGCAGCCAGCTCCGAGTACTTGGCCCTCTTGTGTTCTGAGGCGGCCTCAATCCCCTCCTCCATGGGCACTATGAGCTCGATGAGGATCGCCGCTCTTGCCTTGGTTGACCACACAACTATGTCTGGCCGGAGAGATGTGGTGGTGATCTCTGTGGGGAACTGAAGC
>BRDA01066218.1:0-12813 GCA_036984385.1 Crenuchus spilurus | reverse complement strand
TATTCTAGTGGTTAATAGTGTTCATAATAAATACATAGTCTTTAAAAGAATTAATGGAAAATTCGGACATATAAACAAAAGTTTTCATCATGATTGGGAGGCTGGAAATTGGCTTAGTGGTACCATTAGATGTTCTTGTTTCCTGTAGAACCTTTAGAGCCCAATGGAAAACCATTAGATGATTCTACAATCAGTCATGTCACTGATGACTGAGCAGTTTAAGGTGCTGCGTTCAGGTTGCAGTGTCCACTGGAGGTGTGGGGCTGAATCTCATTTCTGACAAACTTTCATCATCTTTATTGGGAGCAGCTGTGAGCTTGTAGTTAAGGAACGGGCCAAGAAGGTCTGAAGTGACTTTAGGGCTCTTGAGCAAGGCACCTAAACCCCAGCTGCTTTCTGGGTGCTAAGGAAAGGGCTGCCCACCACCCCAGGCAAGTGTGCTAGTGTTCACTAGAATGTGTTTCACTGCACGGATGGGTTACGTTAATGCGGAGATCTAAATCCTCTGTGTACAAGTACAATGGTCATTGTGTCACTTTCAGTTTTGATGTCCCACCATCAGAAAACCACTAAATACCATTACTACCATTACAAACCCAACAAGAACTGACAGAGATGGTTTCTATGGCTTTTTTCAGAAGGGTCTTTTTCCACTTATCCCGACCTAATAAAGTGTAAATATTTAGCATTGTGGAAACTTCTTTTAGTGGAGAAGATACTTTCCAGCATCCCCCCTGAGGAGCCATCCTGATTGCACATTCTTGATCTTGGAGGTGGAAAATCCTGTGGGATTCGTGTGGGTGGCAATGGTTGGCAAAGATGGCTGATAGTCAGGACATAAATACAGAGAGAAACATTTGGAACATGGCTGTAAGGCAAACACAAGCGGGACGCTCTGTTTTTGTTCAGTATTTTCCTTTGGACCAAAAGGGGGGAGAGAGGCGGCAGCCATGCGTTTTGTTGACTGTAGCAATGACATCGTCAGGAAAACCACATGGGCTTGATTTGAGGAGGATCGAGGCTGTCTGTGTTCTCCAACACAACACATGCAAGAGCCAGCCTTTAGGGAGCCTTCAGATACAGTTCAGCTAAGAACGCCCAGCCACTGGACTCATCATTCATACATTAAAACGATGGGCAGAGGGATGGAGTCTGACAACCAGGGTTTATTTTTGTCCTTCTCACTGGAGATACATTTCTCAGTGTGAGTTAGATGCAGTAAACAACACAGAGGGCAAAAAAACTCCAGCAGTCTCATGTTTTAGAAGTCCGTGGCCTCCATCTAGTGGTGAAGTTTGTCATTAAACAGCATTTCTGAGCCTGAGCGGCTGTATAAGACTGTAAGAATGGTCTAATTATAATGTTAGTTTCTACATGTGACTTCTGAGGAACGTCTTAAATACACACTATATGAACAAAATGATTTGGGCACCTGTTCATTCACTGCTTCTTCCAAAATCAAGAGCATTAAAAAACCCCAAAATGTTTTTTACTAGATTTTGGAGCATTGCTGTGAGGATTTGATTGTATTCAGCCACAAGAGCATTAGTGATATCAGGATGTTGGATGATTATCACCACTTCATCCCCAGCTCATCCAAAAAGTACTAGATAGAGCAGTGCTCCACAGCTCAGTGCTGGCTTTATACCCCTCTCGCCCACACCTGGCAGTAGACATGGTACCAACCGGCTCATGTGTATCTTCTCCAGAGTCTTATTCTATTAGCAGTACTTCTCTGCAGGACTAGACAAGCTGTGTGTGTTTGTACATCTGTATCAGCTGAATGCATTCATTAGAAAGGCTGTCCACAAACGTCTTGATTAGGGGTGCAGGAAAAAATCGCTTTGAGCTCGAATCGCGTTTCTCACATTGAACGATTCAGAAACGATTCTCGTTTTCAAAAAGTCAATTCTTTTTTGTGGGTGCGGATGTGCCTTCTCAGCCACCGTAGTGCTAGGCAAAACAAGGAAGCAGCGTCGGCTACGTACAGGCATGCAAGACAGGCCGCCATCTTTGAAAGCAACCATTTGGAAACACTTTGGATTTTACCGTCACCCCGGCACGGGTAAGAAAGGGCTTGAAGTGACTCATGTGATTTGCAGATATTGCAACGGTAAAGTATTCGTTTCGATTTGAAAGAAGCGGAAAACAATCGATTCGTGACCACAAGATTTCCAAAGATTCCCAAAGATTCGCAGCCCTAGTCTTGATATTGAAAATCAAAATGAGAGACAAATCTATGAACACTGGATAATCTTCATTGCTCAACATTTGAAGGATGTTTTGTTGGGGGGCTATACCCTGCTACTAGAACAGTGTTTTACAAGCTGCTGGCTGATTGTATGATGAACGCAAATGAACCACATTGTGTTGAAAAAGCTTCTGATAAACCTTTACATTCACTCATGTAAATGTTTAAGAGGCCAAACTCATACTGCCCAAAACATTCCCCAAACCAGGACACGTCCTCCGCCACCTGTCACTTCTTTACACACTTGGGCTTCAGTCTTTCCCCATCAGACTCAAATCAATCAAACCTGCTTTCATCACTAAAGTGAACTTCTGTGTCCACACAACTGGCTCCTCACAAAGGTTCTTGTGGCCTGATTCTCTCTGCTAATGAGAGGTCTCCTCACTGCGGACTGAGACAGTGTATGATGACCCTGTTCAGTGCTGAACTGGAGAGTAAATCCAGCTGCAGTGTTGAACTCTGTCCTCTCTCACATCTGTCTTTCAAGGACAACCAGCCTTCTTGAGGGGCTTGAATAAGTTTGGGACTTATTAAAGACATAATATTCTAGAAATCACAGATTTGGGATCTCTTGTTATAGCTGAGGGTCCCTTTGGCCTTCATCTGGACAACGTGCTCACGGAGGGTTTCAGTCCCTTTAGAACGGCTCGCTGTCCTGCAGAGAGAACTGTAACGTTCGGCTGCCAGGAAATTAGCACCAGGTGCTAGATTAACACCACTAGTAGCGCTTTTCCACCAACATGGAACCAGCAAAGTTCTAATTTTGCACCGTTTGGCGCATTTCCTTCAACAAAAACCCCAAAACCAGGAACGTTCGTTCGCAGCGGGAACCAAAAATTCTTGGTTTTTCAGTGCAAACCAAACGCGCCTGCGCACTGAGGCGACTCGTAGAGTACAGTGGTCCACTGGAGAAACTCAGTTTTTGTTATCTGTTTGGTGTTCTCCGGAGTTTCAGGAGAAACTTGAGGGGAGTATTAGAAAGGAGAAACTCTACAGCGAGCTGGTGGAGGATTTAGCTCGGCCAGGTTTTGTTCGTTCAAGAGAGCAAGTGATAGATAAGCTAAAGAAGCTAAAAAAGGACTTGAGATTCTAAAAAGGAGCTATCGCACAGTGGAGCTGGACCAGGGAATGTACCGGCTCTAGATTTGACTTGTGAAGTGAAACAAACATTTGTACCAAGAGCACAAATGCTCACAAGTAGTCGATGCTCTCCGCCATCTTTGTTTATAATTCCGCTTTGTTGATGACGTACACCGTGACGTATCCTCGGTTCAACTAGTGGAAACGCGGGCTGGTTCACTAAAAAGCACCGAGATTCTCATCTCTTGTAGCTCCTCCCACTGTCCACTTTATCCGATACGCCTCTCTTGTAGCTCCACCCATGTTCAGCTGTAGCTCATCTGTTGATGTATGGTTTGAGTCCTTTTCTGACCACAGAGCTGCTCTTTTGTGAACATTTTTCGGTGTTGATCCACAGTTTTGCTCATAAAGTGGACAGCAAGTGGACATCACATTAGTCACATCAGAAAATTATGACCACCTCAGGTTTGGCCTGGGATGTCACATGACAGTGTTTACTGCATGTATAAATAAGTGAGCACACCAGTCAGTTGTATCAGAGTGTAAAACCATCATCATGGACATGATTAGGATGTGACAGGATACAGGGCGAAGGTTGGGATGATGGGAGATGTCCTACAGCAGCTATAGTGAAGGTGTATTGAGAATGTACTTTTTGTACACTGAGCCTCCCAATTAACCTCTATAATGAACACAGGAGCAACGAGTAAAGTGTCAGAGCAATCAAGCCAAGGGTGGTTATTCCCACTATTAGGTCGGTGGTCATAATATTCAGATTTGACTGCGTACAACAGAGGAGATTGTTATAAAGTGGACAGTGAATGTAGAGTAACATTGCTAGAAGAGGAAGGGACATCACGTCCGTGCCTGTGGGCTGGTATTGTGAAAGCATATTAAAAGAGCCATGTCGTGGACTAAATTACATGCAGTTTCTGCTCTTTCCATTTTTCTTTGTGCGTCAGATGTGAAATGGAAAGGCACATCGCTTTGTATTCCCTGGGGCTGTTTTTTTTTTCTTTGTACAATCGTTGAACACAAATCCATGTTGGCTGAAATGATTTATGTAAAATAAATAAATAAATACATGCACTTGATGTAACTGAAGCTGATGTCACTTACATGTCACTGCCAGCAGAGGGCAGCATTGAGCTTTTCACCCTGCAGCTCAGTTGGAGTTGGTTCATACTGCTTTACCCAAACACTCAGGCTGCTGGGAGCCTCATCTCTTCACACTCAGGCTCAGTCTCAGGCCGTGAGATAATGAGCGAAATGTCTGTAATAATAATCATCTCAAGAGCTGTAAAAACGTTGAAGGGGTACGCTCTTTCCGGCCTTCCAGAGTGGCCACAAGACTCCCTGTAGGTCACATCATTTAATCCAGTTGACTGCAAAACGTCTGTGACATGCTTTGTTTGAAGAACACTGTGTCCAAAAGTTTGTGGACACCCCTTCTAATGACTGCATTCCGCTGCTGTAAGTTGACACAGATGTACAAATACACACACAGCTTGTCTATAGAGAAGTACTGCCAATAGAATAAGACTAAACATGAACCTATTGGCACCATGTTTAATGCCAGGTGGGCCAAAGTGGTATAAAGCCCCCCAGCACCGACCTGTGGAGCTGTGGAGCAGTGTTCTCTGTTCCATCCAGTACTTTTAGGATGGTTTGGGGATGAGGTGAGGTTGTATTCATCCCAATATCGTCACTAACACTCTTACTAACCCTCACAGCAATGCTCCAGAATCGAGTAGAAAGCCTTCACTGATCAGTACAGACAGTCACTCCAACAAATGCAGGATCAACTCTTTTCATTCCCTTGATTTCAGAAAAAACATTAGATAAGCAGGTGTCAATATTTCTGTACCTAAAACTTGGAATTCTACAATTCCACAAAGATTAGCCATTGAGAATTACCACCACTATCTCCACTCAGGTACAAGAGAAAAACAGCACAATAAACCCACATTCTCCAGTTTATAAGCTCGTCAGTGTTATAACCACATAATATTCACACACATAAACACTAACCAGCACTAACCAGCTAGTGGCCAGTGTGCACTAAACTTCTACTGAATCTCTTTAACATCAGCATCTTCAAACTGAAGTTGGCTTATGTTTTTTTGTTGTTGTTTTTTGCCAAATTTTACCCCCCTTCCCTATGTAGTAGTAGCCAAATAACCCATCCCATCCACTAGGGGACTCTCCCCATCACTTTGCACTGTCCCTGACTCTAGGAGGGTGAAGTCAAGCACAAGCCTCCTCTGTTGCGTTGCATCTTTTCAAACTACCACTGATACACCATCACTGGGGAGCCAACGCGCTCGGAGGAAAGCGCAGGATTCCCAGCTCCAAATGGACCAATCAGTAGACACCTGAGCCAGTGGACATTGCAATGTGAAAGTGATAGGGAGAGAGAGCGCCATCTACCCACCAAGAGAGAGCACTGCCAATTTTTTGCTCTCTTGGGCCCCGACTGTTGATGGCAAACAGCATGACCGGGATTCAAACTCGCTATCCTCTGGTCATAGTGGTAGTGTCTTTGCCCGCTGAGCCACTCCGGACCCTTGGCTAATGTTTTTAATTCCATTTCCTTCCAGGCAGAGGAATGGAACTGCCAGACTATTTAAGGTGGAACGGGAAAGCCTTAGGCTTTTGAGGTGGAATGGAAATTTTCTTGGACAAATTAATGTAACTGCTAAGCCATTTAAGGTGGAACATGAAATTCTTAGCTGAAAATATGTCATATTGGATCATTTTCCTCAATAAATAAATGAGCAAGTCTAATATTTGTGTCTCATCTGTTTAACTGGGTTCTCTTTATCTACTTTTAGGACTTGTGTGAACATCTGATGATGTTTTTTGGTCATATTTATGCAGAAATATAGAACATTCTAAAGGGTTCACAAACTTTCAAGCAGCACTGTATATTGTTTGTATCTTGGGGAACTAAAATGTACCTGTGCTGCACCTTAATATCTGACAATGTATAAAAAAGAAGAAAAAAAATCGGAAACCCAACATGCCGTGACTGGTAGAAATGTGGAAATGCAATTTTCAGTTCATTATTCACTTTAAATTAAGTTTCTATGAACAGTGTAACCCAAGCAAAACAAATAAACAAAACAACAACACTGCACACTAGAGGCTTGGTGAAGAAAAGCCAGAGATCAACAGAGATTGTGAGGGATTGTCTCCGAGTATAGATTTGTTTTTAAAGTTAAATCCTTAGATACTTTAGGGGCCTCAAGCAAATTCCCTCCCTCACTGTGTAACAGAACATAAGGGTCTGACAGTGTAAACAATGTGACTAGAGCTTCAGAACATCATTTTTCTCCAGGTTACTGACCTTTCACACTTCTATCTCACTTCAATCTGTGAAATTTGTGGTCAGCTGCATATATTTACTCCCTTCAGTACCCTGCAGCATTCTTCTATATAGTCTGATCAATATGCAGACGTCATGTTTCCTCCCTGTTTGTACCCAGACAACCGTTTGAAGGGATATCTAGCCCAGAAAAAGAATCTGACTTGGGCTTTGGATGTTAAGTAGCAGCTGGAGATGTTTCAAAGCTGTAGGCTGTATTTGATATTTGTAAATGAGTTCTTTTTGAGATGGGATCTAACTTCTACTGAGGCTCCATGCAGATCAAGAAGCTGCATAATTTAGTTGAACATGAAATTGAAATCTGAAACAAAACAGGAAAAAGTCATTTCTACCTTGTATGTCCACTCACTGTCAACTTTATGAGCTTCACTTGCCTTATACACTGAATAAAATACTAAGACCAATATAGTAATATTGTCAAGTTAAAGTTGAAGTTGATTATCATTTTTATTCAAGAAGAACTATAGAAGTACACGCTCCTAAATCTACTTAAAGTATAAAAGTAAAAGTATTTCTTTAAAATTAGAAAAAAAACCTCAACAATTTAACTCATTTTTAACAGGATATACAATACCAGTCAAAAGTTTTAGAACTTTTGGCAAACAGCATGCCTGGGATTTGAACTCAACCCCTTAACTCGCTGAGCCACTCAGGGTCCCTGTCAAAAGTTTTAGAACACCCCAATTTTTCCAGTTTATTATTGTACATGACTGAGTTTAATTATGAGAAATGTCACAAAAATCTGTGAGTTTACACAAACTATTCATAAGTTCAGTCCCAATTAACAGAGAACATTATAAGAATGTTCAGAAGGGTTTTTAAAACGTAAATGCTCCAGGAAAGTTAGCCTGTAATGATACAGAAATAATGTTCCCGGAATGTTCTGAAAACATTTGACGTAATAACAGTTTGCTTTATAACGTTTATGAAATGTTTACATTTACAGTTAAACACAATCGTTATGGCAGCATTTGAAGAAACATTAGTGAATGTTTTTATTGGTTGTAAATACAGTATATTGACATCAGTTAATGTGAGTGTGAGAGAGGGAGGAGTCAGCGGCTTCATGTTTACTTCATACAATACATCTAATACATAAGCTGTCTATTATTTGGTTATTGTTTGTTTGTAAATGACTTGGAAAAGGACTTTTCTCTGTGTGCAGACAATATTTTAATGTGCTGAAGGTAACGTCCTCATAATGTTGCTGCACCTTTACTTTAATGTTAAAAAAATTAAAAAAAAAAGTTTATAGAAACATCTAGAAAGCTTGAAATGTTGAACGTGCTAAGAACCAAATTTGTAACATTTGTAACATTCAGAAAACGTTCCACTAGCCAATTGTTGAATATTGGTCATCAGTGATTGGTCATTGACAATGTTCTATTTCAAGCACTGCTATAGATGATAAGAGATTCTGCACATTCAGATAATACATCAAGGCCTGCTGATATACACATATATCTGATATACACATGATCCCATGTTTTCACTGTTGTGCGATATTGCTTCTTACTTCTAAATTTAAAAAAAAAAAAAAAAAAAAAAAAAAAAATTATATATATATATACACACCAGTCAAATGATTTAGAACAGGTTTAGAATGTTCTGTTGTGTGCCCAGTTGGTCAGAGGTTCATCCTGCAGTAGGATAATGACCCAAAACATCAGTCCAAGCTCTGCCAGAACTACCTCAGGAAACAACAACAAGATGGTTATATCTGACAAAGGTGCTGCTTTGTGTCCAAAGTTTAGACACATTTTGGTCTACAAACTGATTCACTGAGTTCTTATTTAACTCCTGAGCTTTCATTTCAGAGTCAATGAGACATTAATGTAAAATGCTTAATGTGTTTAAAGGGTCCTCTCTTTATTGGGCATTAAATTTTGACATTAGCAGCTCAGGGGAGGTTGGAGCTCAATAACAGTTATGTTTAGAGTGCCGAACTATAATAGCTTTGTATCTATTAATATTACAGTAATGCTTTATTTTGAAAGCCCACTGATGATAACAAAAGGCCCAGAAAGTCTTATTTAATCTCAACAGTCACTGCTTCCCAAAGCCCTTTGAATCCCAGCATGCTCTTTGGGACTAAAATGTCTTTTGACCCAGTTAAATAAAAAAAAATCTTTAGTGTTTTTCAGACACTATGTCAATACTCCACTGTGTTTGGACAGTTTAGTTTGTGGGCTTTACTGGACCTGTTAGTCATGAAAGTAGTCAATCACAGGTTCACTCTGCTCCCTCCTCATGCCTCCCTGTCTCACATCCAGTGAGATTCTGTGTTGCACTTCATTAGCTGCCTAATTAAAAATACACAAATAAGTAGATAAAGAGATCAAATCGATCAATAAATCATTAATTTATTTTAAACCTAAAGTTACGACCCTGTTTTGAAATAGCAGTGAGTAAAAAGTACAGATTGTTCTTTTGAAATGTAGCGAGTAATAGTAAAAATGACAGAAATACTCAAGTAAAGTACAATGTACCTAAAACAACTTACATACAGTAACAAAGTACTTAGGTAATTCATTACTTACCACTTCTGGATATTGTTAATATGCTGTTGGTCCTCATCAAAGCAGCTCTGAACCAATGAGTCATGAACTCTACAAGACCTCTGAAGATGTTCTGTAGTATCTGGTATCAATACAGATCAAATCAAATCAATTTTATTTATAAAGTGCTTTTTACAACTGATGTCACAAAGCAGCTTTACAGGGTTAGTAATAACAAACACCAAATCCCCAGTGAGCAAGCCAACGGTGACAGTGGCAAGACTCCCTCAGAGCTGTAGGAAGAAACCTTGGGAGGAAGAGCTGTAGGAAGAAACATGATGGACCCATCCTCCTTTGGTCAACTAATTATAAGTTTGTGATAAACTGCATAATCCTGTGATGTTTTTGTAGTGTTCAGGCACTGATATGGTGACAGTAGTGGGACAGGAATGATGATGATAATGGTAATAATGGTAACAGCCAGCAAAGTCCATATAAACTTGAATGTGGTCAGTAGAGTAGGGCATCTGGAGCAGATCACAGTAGATGGCTGTTGGTGGGCAGCTGGTCTAAGGTGGCATCATGCAGAGATGGTATTCAATCTTCCATCAGCCTTGGACCGGACCAGTGGGCAATCACTCACAAAGACAAAGATGGGATTAGTTCTACAGATCCTTTAAGTCTTGTAAGTTCTGAGGTGGAGCAACTGCAGATTGGACTTATTTCAGCAGATCCCACACATGCTCAGATTGAGATCTTGAGATTTTGTATGCCAGTAGGCTCTGACTACTGTTGATGTCCACAAGCTTTGTCATTTCAAATATGCCCAGTTGTTTTACAATAATGATCTGGGGGCGGCCGTGGCCTGGTGGTTAGGGATCTGGTGTTGTGACCAGAAGGTTGTGGGTTCAATCCCCGGGGAGGACATGACTGAAGTGCCCTTGAGCAAGACACCTAACCCCCCACTGCTCCCTGGGCATCGCCTTGACCACATGTTCTTACAGCCTAGTGTGTGTAAACTAATCTATAAAAATTGGTTCATGCCCATTTATTCCATGTCCACTACAAGAACTCTTCTCTTACCAGCTAGTATATTACAGACCTTCACTTGCACTGTTGATAATCAATGTTACAGACTGCAGCTCATCTGTTACTGCAATGTATTAGCCCCATTCACCATTCTGACCACAGGACTGCGGCTGTCTAAGTAGTATTTGGCTGTGAATCATTATATCATATCTTCTGTTTGATGTTGAAGCTTCTTACTGTCTTCTTCATGATTCCTCTGACTGTATCCATCCATCTTTTGCAGGTGTTCCTCTTACCTCAACTCTTACAATTGTCTTTTCCAATGAACCGGTTCTTCAGAGCATCAGCTTGGTTATATGAGATTTCAATGAGACGTAAGGAGAGATTTGGTCAAGAATGGTCTTCACCCAAGTTCAAATATTGCTGAAAGTCTTTAAAGCTTCCCATACACCTAACGACTTTGTAAAGATTCTGAATAGATTTTTAACAGACTAAAGTCTGACGCCATCTCACATCTACAGACTTTTTAGTCACAGTCTAGTCGCAGGCTTAAGATTTTGGAAAGATTTTTGTGATCTTGCAGGGTCACTAATTTAAAGACTGCAACTAGATTCTTTTGAGATTATTTCCCATCTGCTTTTGTTTTACACAGAATTAATGCAATAAAGAGCAGAATTATGACAAAATGTGTATTTATTAAAGCTTTCTTTGTATCAAAAATAATTCAACGCACAATAAGACAACACAAAATCTAAATATAGTAACATGCGTTACAGATACAGAGCCATCAGAGCTCAAATACTGTCAACATAGGATTCACATCCATGCATTCCTGGTCCTGTGTGTCTGCTCCTCATTTTCTTCCCGCTGTTGGGGAAAACAATAACTTTTAAGATGAAAATTATCGTTAAATAGCCCCATTCAGTAGTGTTTAGTTAGCTAGTTAGCTTTAGCATAGCACACTCACCTGGGATTTCGAAGGCTTCACTAATTTGTCCACTTTTTTCCTTTTCGTCTCCGTTGTGTAGTAAATGGTAAAACACTTCCTCGTTCCACCAGGTTCTCCACCTTTTTTCTACAGTCCAGGAGAACCGTAGTTTCCGAGCTCTAGTCAGTCATATTTACCCGCCAGACATTTGTGTATTTACTATTTGCCTTTGCGGCTTTCCGAAGCTCTCCTATTGGTTCCCGACAGTATTTGCTCGGGTCAACCAGGGGTCAACTCTTACGACTTGCGATAATATTAAACATGTTTGATTTTATCAGAACATCTGACCACCTTACACTTAACGATCGAGATGACGCGACTGCAACTCGACTCTAACAAGACTCTCGTGATTTTAGCCCAACTTTGAAAATGTGTCTGCGACTGTAAAATCGTGTGAAAGTCGTTAGATGTAAGGTAGGCTTAAGTCTGCTTTATTATTCTCCAGCTTTCACATCCATAAGGAATCACCACTATCTGGACAATTTTCATCATTAGAGACACATGTTTACATCGATTTTTGAGGTCACAAATTGATTTTTTCCCGATTCTTTCAAACAAAATAAAAACGAACAAAACAAAATGCTTTACCGTTGCAATCTCTGCAAATCGCATGAGTCACGTCCAGCCCTTTCTTACCAGAGCCGGGGTGACGGTAAAATCCAAAGTGTTTCCAAATGGTTGCTTTGAAAGACCATTAAAGCTTGGCTTGCATGCCTGTACATAGCCCACGCTACTTCCTTGTTTTGCCTAGCACTACGGTGGCTGAAAAGGCACATCTGCACCAGCCAAAAGAGTAAATTTTTTTTACTAACAAAATGGACAAAACCATGACTGTCAGTTTATAATCCTTTTCACTCCAGCATAGTCTGACAACAACGGTAAACACCACCTAGAGGATGTCCTGATCCATGTCTGAGAGTGCAGTTGATAGCATGGACTGCATTGTAAACTTAGATGAAATCTTAGTCATACTATAAAACTACAAAATCTACTAAAAACAAACCACTTGTGTTCATGTAAACATGCTCACTGATGCATTTGAAGATCTTTCCAAGCTCCTTCGTCTCTCATCTGTGGTTTATTCTACAAGAACAAGTCCGTTTAGGAATTTCATTTCTCAGATACTAGTTTTAGCTTCCCTTCTTTAGTGAATTTGCTGATGCTGTAGGTGTAGAGAAGACTGACACAGCAGATTCATCAGACCTTCACTAATCTTAGCTCAGTCAGGGTGGAGATGCATGGAGAACAGTAGCAGGCCAGCTGTCAGCTCCTTTCATGTTGCCCTTTGGTGTGATGAAAATGTTCAGCCTTGTCTTGTTCTCTGTGATGTCACCCTGACTCTGCGTCCTTTGTCTTTGTTCTGTTTGCTCATTTTTTGTTTTTCTTTCAGGAGTTCTAATAGAGAGAACCAATCAGAATCGCTTTATTTGCCTAGTGTGTACACATACAAGGAATCTGACTTGGTCAGAGAGCACCCTATGTATGATCATTCTCAGCACTGCAGTGACACTGATGTGGTGGTGGTGTGTTAGTGTGTGAGCTGCTGGAGATGTTAAACACTGTGTCACTCACTGTTCAC
>BRDA01066214.1:0-12181 GCA_036984385.1 Crenuchus spilurus | reverse complement strand
TGTGTGTATAGAAAGTGTGTTGATTGTAAAATGTCCTTTGGTGTCTATAAAGGCACTATATATATGTGTGTGTGTGTGAGAGAGAGAGAGAGAGAGAGAGAGAGAGAGAGAGAGAGAGAGAGAGAGAGAGAGAGAGAGAGAGAGAGGATATAAGAATAATGTACTTTTCATTTTGGCTTAAGTATTCCTTTAAATTGAGAGGGATGCACTGTTTCTCTTTGTCACCTAGTGTCTACCTAGAGACCTGTCCAATGTCACCTCCATCTCTCATCCTCTCCCTCTCTTTCTTGATCACTCTGTCTGGAATCACACACATTGTGCTGCATTCTTATGAGCTGAAAGACCATTTATACAACACACACGGGCACACACACACACAAACGTCATTCATTTTCATTCACCTGTTCATCTGCGGTTTGATTCACATCCATGTCTATCAAATCAGACTTTCAAGGAGATCTGTAGAGGACGCCCTTCCTCTGCCTGTTTCTGTTCATCATACATACATACATAATTGCATGAAACTTTTTTTGCATGTGTGTGTGGCCACATTTGCATTTTGTTTTCCCTGGTGAGCTGAAGGGCTCTCATATGTAACTGTCCATTGTTAGTCTTGTTATCGGGGGTGGGCTGATGAATGGGGGTTGTGATTGGAGGTCATATTGAGGTAATTAAGTATGTGCATGCCCTCTAATTGGGCTTTCAGAATGCCACTGTAAGCAGCGCAGTCTGTTTTGTTTGTTCAGATTTACAATAAAATGAATGGAGGCCAAACCTGCGCAGAATATGTTAATGTTAGTGTTTATATTTATTTGACATACATATCTATTGAGATTTTTCAAGGCTATTATTTATTTTGGTAAATATTATTATGGCTGCATCTGAGACATAATAACTCAACCTAATCATAATTCGTTTCAGTTTGAAATATGTCTCAGTTTTGTATATTATTTAAAGAGCAGTGATGAAGAGTGCCCTTTATAATGATAATGTCCTTATAATATATTGTCATTATTCAGTTGATTAGAGCATTCAACATAATGTACAATATTTAAGATTTTAGAACAACATAATACAGCACTTAACTGTGCATTACAGTGCCATTTTCTAATGTGCTAATCATGAGCTTTACCCCTCAAGCTAATGCCATTTACACAAGCCTACATGGTAGCTATGATGTAACAGTTCAATACAATACAGTAAATTATATTGTATTGTTGCACCTTTAATATGTGTATGTTATTTTGTTTGTCATTCAAGTTTCCAATTGAACTTTATTGCTTGCTTGTTGGATTCGCATCTTCATAACATTTATGGCATTGGATATGATATTGGATTTAACTCCTTCTTCCAGCCTCAGAATTTGTGCATATGAGCTTTTCGAGCTGCAGATTGTAATTTCATTTTATAAAATCTACTTTTGGAAAATTGTGTCGACAGTGCTTCGAGATGCTGATGAAAACTGCACCATGCATGTGTATATTGGTGGAATTTTCCATAATGCATATAGAGTGAGAAAGCTATTGCCGCTGTGGGCTCAGAGGTTCAGGTGTGATTGGTGTTTTATCTCTGAGGGGTTTTCTCTATCTTCCCCTCCATTTATTTTCCAGTCAATGTCCATTTTTCTTGTTTTCTCTCATGCGCTGCCTTACAGAAATAATACAGGTGGTGTTGTAAAAATCCATTAACACACACCAATGTGATCTGATCAGCGATGCATACTGCTGTCAGGTGAGTGTGTATGAGGGTGTTCATGCGTGACATCTCAAGTGCCATCCTCTAGGGAATGCGCCCCCGCCCCCCATCCATCCTCTGGGCCTCAAAGCCGGGTTGACAAATTGGGACCTGTCCCTTCACCCCAGGATCCAGCCTGCAGACACCTCCCCAATTAAAGCCCTTCTCTGAAGCCTCCGATTAGACGTATTACGTCCAGCCTGGCGATACCGCAATCACAGCTCAGACCTTTTGTCCATTACCCAATACACGCATGCATCAGGGTTGGACTAAAGATAGCAAGATGGATATATTAAATCAGATAAGATAAATGAACACAAGGAGATAAAATAAATGGGATAAAGGAAGATAGATGACCTGTTCTGTACTTTGGAGTGGAGGTCGTATGGGAATGGGGGTGGGTTGATGAGGTGCATTCAGAAGGTCTCACCCAAACTGTATACCACACACACACACACACACAACCTGCTGTCTGCTCATGACAAAATAAAAACAGGTATTTTTTCAAAAGTGTTTAGTTGTGCCATTAACAGTCACTGTGTATTTGTAAATGTAATCTATTCCTGAAACTGTTCAGGTATTCAGGTATGGTAAACTATGCAAGTGTGTTGAGACACACTGCAGTATAAATTATTATACTGACTACAGTTAAAAAATAAATGTCAGTATATTGAATTTTCCACAGAAAAAACCTAATTATTGAGCAAATGAGCAACTATACATTTTATTTTAAAAAATACAAATATTTTATTTTGTACTGTTTCTGTTGGTCAGTTCAAAACAATGTTTTAACTGTTTTCATATGTTGTCTCATCAAAAATGGGGTTGAGCCTCTTATGTGCACAGTACTGGGGAGTTTTTGTTGTTGTTTTTGTCTAGCCTAGCTAAATTTAGCCTAGCTAGTAATTTTTCAACACAAATTGAAACAAACAACACCTACCTGAAGAAAGTAAAGTACCTGAAGAAACAAGTACCTGAAGAAAGTGATAACAGCGACAGTTAAACATCATATCAGTCAGAGTCACTACAGACAGAAGTAAATGTACACAAAATATAAGTAAGTGAAGCCAATTAAAATAGTGTTTTATTTCAAAATAAACTATTGTTCTGTTTGACTGATAAGATTAACAATGTAGACTTACTTTAGTTAAAATGTTTTTCACTAAATAAAAGAAAATAATGTAAAACTTAAGCAACTAAAAAAATCTGTAACAGTAACCTAAGAAAAGAGTTCAAAACAGCTATATACAATATTTGTCTTATGACCCATATTTATTTAACCCAGCAGTGCTAGGTCAGTTTAACCTAGCATGTAGTCTGTATACAGGGTAAGCATGAAGACATCCCTTGGTTTTTAGTAGGTTTAAAATCAAAACTTATTGGAATATGTTTATGGTGACCAAGTAAACAAGCAATAAATATTTCAGTAAAGTAACAGTGTTGGGTTTTGTAAATGACCCAAATTGGGTTCTTTTTAACAAAGCGTTTTTGAGAGTTATAAGAAATTGGACGTTATCAACGATCAATCAATTTTTTGTGGTTCATTTAGCTTTTAAAGGAGTGGTTCACAGTAAAATGTGATTTAAAAAAGCTAGTTTTCACTTACATGGTTGGTTTCTTTAGTATTGAACTGCAGCAACAAGCTGGATAAAATGTACTGTAATCAGTGTAGCTTAATTTTTTTGTGTTACATAGACTTTAGGCATTTATATTAGTTTAGCAATAATGGCTGATTGAACTGTGTTTAGGGTAAAATACACATTGTGTAAATATGGTCTTTCTGCTGGTTAAATAACACTGTATTTGGACAGGTTGAATCTGTAGATGAAAGAGAGAAAGTGTATGCCGCCTGTGCTCCCACCTTTGTTATTTGGTCAGCCATGCCTTCTCCACTCAAATAAGGCCAGAGTGAAAGCTTTAGGCCATATAGACATTTTCGTTTGGATATCCACATTCCTGCTAAGTAATCAATATTTGTTGACAGTGATGGACAGTGTTGTGTAAATTTGTAGCATTATAATGCTGGTTCAGATGATCCTGACTTAGTGATGTGGCTATTAGGGGTGTTGAGTTATTGGCCAGGTCTAGGAGACGAGTCAGAAAATAAGTCTGAGCTGACCTTTGTTCACCG
Source organism: Crenuchus spilurus (assembly GCA_036984385.1). Taxonomy (NCBI): domain Eukaryota; kingdom Metazoa; phylum Chordata; class Actinopteri; order Characiformes; family Crenuchidae; genus Crenuchus; species Crenuchus spilurus. The sequence continues at coordinate 8,316 of BRDA01066214.1, read as the reverse complement.
AGTCACACATTTGAAAATGAGAGACTGAGGTTGAGTTAAACTTAGTTTACTTGTTACAGAGGTGTGTGTGTGTGCGCGCGCGCGCGAGTGTGTGCATGCATGTGCGTGTGTGTGTGTGATGGAGAATGACTTCTAGATTGTCTGATTTGTCCTCTGTGAGAAGGTTGATGGAGAGTTGGCAGGCAGTCTATTGTATTTTAAATGAGGGAAACCCCTCCTACCTCCCCCAACCATGAGTACTCCACATTTCTGCTTTATAGAGCAAATCTTTACTTTTGATGGAACCCAACCGTTAAGACAAGTCATTTATCATCTCTCGTGCCCTGCCCCCCTGTGTCTCTGGAGTAGGTTAGTCCAGGGTTTGCTTCTCCCCAGGGCACGCATGGGGCAGACCATTACTGCACAGATGGCAGGGGAGTCCCTGTGGTGTTAATCAGCAAAGAGGAGATGGTGTATGCTTTATGAGTATGTGTGTGTTTGTCCTAAAGGATTTCCTCCCAGACGGAACTGTTAGATTAATATGTTATATATTTTACCCATTGCAAATCTGTTGAAAATGTGTGTGTGTGTGTGTGTGTGTGTGTGTGTTTGTCTGTGTCTGTGTGAGAGTAAGAGAAACTGAGAGAGAGTGTTGTTGATGTGGGCTCTTGGCCCCTGGGTCAGTGTGCTGATTTGTGTATTTTTTTCCTATAACTGGTGTGGCGGTGGCTGATGGATGACGCTGTTATAGAGGGGGTGTGAGATCTAACTGAGAACTGTGACCTGACTTGGACTGCCATTTGTGTGTGTTCATGGGTGGGGGATGTATATGTTTCAGAGATTTTCAAGACAAAGATATCCTGACTTTTAAGGAAATTCATATGAAAACAGGACTACAATGTTTGACACAGCACAACTGAAAACTAAGAGTTTTTACATCAACTATTAGGCAGAGAGGTGATGAGATACTAAGCCAGTTTTTGAAGACTGAGATTATTATAAAGCCAGGACACCCCATCTCTGGGATTTTTTCTGACCTCAGAGAATCTGGACATTGGTTTCTCATCCAGTACACTGTCCACATCACTGCACCAGGGCATTAGGATAAACAAGGAACACAGGAACATCACCTCCAGCAGCCTCAAAAGCTTTCCTTGGAGGTCTCCCATCCGAGTCCTAACCAGACCCAAACCTGCTTAGCTTCAGTTGATGTTCATATTTAATGTGCAGATGCTATGGCTGCTGCTCTTTGGTTAGGGAGGTTACACTGAAGATTAGGTTAGTCTTAAACCTTAACATGTATGGTTACTTGCATATTAATTTAAAAATTAGTGTTTTCACATTAGCACTATATGGTCTGGACTCTGGTTCATTTGCTTCCTTGGTGCGGTTTGTTTCATCAGGTTTGAAAACCTGCGAGACCGGCAAGAGGAGGTGGTCTCGGTCTGGTCTCAAATTAACTCTGGAGCGGTTTGTTTGTGGTGAGAACATGATCCAACCTTGATCCGACCCAACTATGGTGTACTAGGTGTGTTTGAGCTAAACGCAGAGCTGGTTAGCGCTAATACACTACTGTACTGATGCTGCTGTCATGCATCACTAACCCACCACATAGACTGTGTCGCACATCAGTTCCTAGTGTCACATGGTGCTGTCTCACAGCAGATACATGAGTCCTCTAAAGACAGTTAAACAGCGGAATGGAGCTGTGGCTCGGGACAGGTGAGTGCTGCGAGACAGTAAGTGAACACCGCGTGGCAACAGCAACAGGACAACGACACTTGCTTCTGTTCTAGTATTTACTTTCTTGCTCCCACGCCAGACAGCTCTGACCAGTCAGAGGAGACGTGTTCATGTGGTTTCTTGGGGCGCATTTTGGTGCATTTAGGTTTGCGCCTGTGTGAAAAGAAACCAAATAGTGGGGGAAACGCTACAAGTTAAACACATTCTGATTCGGACCAGAGAAATGAACTACAGGTGTGAAAGGAGCCTAAGATTTACTGTTTCACATTGGTGCAGTGGCATAAAAGTGCAAAATGTGCACACTATCCAAGTCCAAGATGAGCATAATGGGTTTTCCAGCCATTGAGATTTAGCAGCTTTGAAAATGCATTAAAAAACCTGCATGAAAAAGAAAAACAAAGAACAAGCAAACTAGAAATCATGCAAAAAAGCATGAATGGAGTGGATAGGTTTGTTTGTTGATAAGGGCTAATGCCAGAAGTGGTCATCAGGCAAAAGTCATGTTTCACTGCTCAAGTGTTGCTCATCTAAATGAGTCTTTGGTGTGTGAACCTTTTTTTCAGGAATCTGCACTGAAAGGTTGTTGATGTAAACAGAATACTTCACTTTTCTTTTACAGACTTTTCAGAAATTTGCTTAGAAAACTGCTTGACTGGGAAACCCATTCAACCCATGTTTGTGGTCTGTATGTATGAGGCACAGAGAATATATCTGTATGTATGTGGGCGAGTGTGTACAGTGATATTATGTCTAAGACTAGACAAGCCTGTATTCTTCACAATGTCCCAGTAACCTCAGTCATTACAGTAACATTGCACAGAATGAGCTCTCCAGCCCTGTTGTGTCATGTGAATATGGCCTCTCAGCTCAGGCTGTAAGCAAACGTAACCTTTGGGTTTACCAAAAGCAGCACTGCATTATAGTTCAGAACACACCCAGCACTGAAAAATTAGAGTATTAATCACTCTGCTGAAGCTGGAGTGATCCCAACACCTTTTTATTATTAAACACACATATACACACCTGGGCCTCTCTTATCCAGTCACCATTCATCTGTAGCTTAAAGACAGGCTTTTCTTAAGTGCTCATATATATAGACTGGCTTATGTAAGGAGACAGTTTGTGAGTGTCCTGTAGGGCAAGTTTAATATGCACTGTGAGACTGCTAACTGTTCTGTGGATGGGGGTCAGAGCGTCAGTCTGAATGTCAAACACTGCTGAGAAGCTTTTACTGAACTGTTTGTGGTAGTCAGGAGAGAGAGAGAGATTTATCTTTGTCTCTTTTACAGTGCAAAGGCTTGGGGTGGGGAGTCAGTAGTGCCTTCAGAGTGACTGTCCCCTCTGCTGTAGTGTTTTTGAGAACATGTAATACTATATTTTCTTCGCTGTGTATTTCTTTTTTTTATTTTAAGTGAAATTTTCCACCGAATGTATTAGTAGCCAATGCACCCCCATTCACTATGACTCTGTCCCTGACTCTAGGAGGGTGAAGACTAGCACATGCCTCCTCTGATGCATGTGAAGTCAGTCACTACCTCTTTTCCAACTGCTGCTGGGAAGCCAACACATTCAGTGGGAAGTGCAGGATCCCCAGCTCTGATGGATCAGCTGGCAGACACCTGAATCAGCAAACATTACACATAGTAGTGATAGGGAGAGAGTGTCATCTACCCACCCAGAGAGAACATGGCCAGGTATGCTCTTTCAGGACTCTGACGGCTGATTGCGAAGCAGCATGAATTCCAACTTGTGATCCTCTGATCAGCGTCTAAGTCCACTGAACCCCTCAGAGCCTAATAGCTGTGTATTTCTTATAGCAGTAGTAGTGTTTTAATTGTTTAAGGATGATAACCTGCTTGTAGATCTTTAGTGTTTAAATGGGAAAAGTAGTAGTAGTTTCAAGCCATCTTTAATTACAGTGTAAACTGCACATTTCTAAACATAGAGGTTTGTTTTTAGTTTGATCAAATTTCAGTTAAAATTCAAGTTTTAGACCTAGACAGTATTTGATTAGAGACAGCCCAGCCCCGCAGAGAAGAGAAACAGTGTGTGGTGAACAGGTGGTGTAAAGGACAGAGACACACCCTCTGCAGAGCTGCACATCCAAGAACAACCCACTGTGATTAAGAGCTCCACCTGTGTGTGTGTGTGTGTTTGTGTGTGTGTGTGCATGTGTGTATGTGTTTGAGGGGGTGGGAGTGAGGGTGCTGTTCACCTTGGGGGAAAAAGGGGAGTTATCGTGCAGCTCTTCTCCAGCACCAGCTTATCTAAACTGTGTATTTCTCTCCCCCAAACTGATTTCAGTGAACTGTGTAGACAGTAGGGATGCACCGATACCACATTTTTTCAAACCGAGTACGAGTACAAGTACTTACATTTAAGTACTTGCCGATACCAAGTACCAATAAGAGTACTAATAAATATCAATACTTACAATTAAAATGAAACTGAGCCTGTATGTGTGTCTTATGGCTCCAGTTAGATGTGTTTGTGATCTATTTAATCTAAACACCTAAGATAATGATAACGGATTACACATTTCCCCTTTATACACTGAAACATTCAAAAATGAAACATATCAGATATACATAATCATCACCGTTAGCGAACTAGCTAGCTACACTACGTTAGCTTACCTTTTTGTAAAGCTGGTGGTGGTGAGAAGTGAGGACCTCTTGATGTTAGTAGTGCTTTTCCCAGTTATTTTACATCCACAAACTTTGCTCTGTTTTGTTTTGTGTGGCAGCGAAAGTGAAATTACTCCATATATCGCTTCTTCTTTTCCGTTGAAGCTGCGGCAGTGACGTCAGCACGTTGTGTTGTTAAACTTCACCAGTCTGACTGACTGTGGAGTTTAACGTGCTTTGAGAAAGTCAGACGTGCGGCAGGTTTATTTTAAAAAGCAGATTACTGGACAAAAACATTATTTTAGTCATTCTGTGACATTTTCGTTTCGTTTTTATTCGTCGATGAAAAGTCTAATACTTTTAGTCATAGTTTTCGTTTTAAAATATTAGTTTTTATTTAGTTTTTGTCTCGTTTTCGTCGTGAAAAAATGGTTGTCAACGAATATTTTTCGTCATAATTATCGTTAAGGAAGTTAACACTGCTTTTGTCACCTTCATTCACCTGGACATACCTCCACACCGCTGACATAGCTGCTCCTTCTCTACTACTGGGCTGGTTAAAGTCACGCTGCCGTTAAGTGGCTTGTTCAGCTCGGCTACGGTACGTAGTCATTGTCTTCTTTTTTTAATTTAATTTTTTAATTTTATTTAATTTTATTTATTTATTTATTTTGTGGCGCAAACTAATATTGTCTGTTAGAAGGAAACGAAGCTCCCATCATGCTGGTATCGGATCCTGTAGTATCGGAGCACTTTTATGAATACGAGTACAAGTACGCGCACATGGTATCGGACAGATACCCGATGCTGGTATCTGTATCGGTGCATCCCTAGTAGACAGTGTCTTTTGTGTAGCCTTATGAATAGAATAGAATAGAAATGTTATGTCTCATTATAATCCCTTCTATCAAAGATTTTGGTTGTGTGTGTGTGTGTGTGTGTGTGTGTGTGTGTGTGTGTGTGTGTGTGGCCCACAGCCTCTATCATGCTGCTGGGTGTTTTTCATTCCCACACTCTCTAAGAGTCCGAGACCCTGATCTGTCTGGGCTCTGATCCATTCAAAAGACAGCATTGTGTGTGTGTGTGAAAGAGAGAGAGAGACTGAAGTATGAGATCTTTAGATTGGCATCTTTTGTCTTTGTCTCATTCTTGGCCTGAACATCTGACTTCTGATCATTCTGCACATGAAGGTGTTATTGTGTGTGAGAGAGAGACTATAGGTGTGTTCTCTGTTTGAGGTCAGAGGTCTCTGCCACCGGGCAAGTTTGTTTTTGATGTGTCAGTGCGAATCTTCACAGCTCAGAGTAAAGAAAGTAAAGCTACACGATTGTCAGAATATACAAACATATACACACCTGCATAACTTCTGGATGTAGGGTCCTTCTCTCTCTCTCTCTCTCTCTCACACACACACACAATAAAAACCAGTTTCTTACCTTTATTGTGACTTTTATTTCATTGCACAGGGTGTTTCTAAGCCTTATACAGCCTAACACTAACGGTTTCTTTGCCTTTTCATCTTTGTATTGTGTGACTATTTCTAGATGAATAGACCAAGAAAATTGCCCAACACTACTTGGAATAAACATTCTTTACATTAACATACCTGAAAGTTGCTGTTGTCATTGCAGAAACACAGTGTTTTGTAAACAGCACTCTTCACATTCAAAAGTTCAGACTTTCCTAAACTGCACAGTCAGCAAATTTGTAATGAAAACAAAAACTAAGCCTTAGAAGCTGAGCTGGAGGCAGTGAGTAAAGTTATGATCCAGAGCTTTTTGATGTTTGTGTGTGTATGTGCGTGTACGTGTGCATGTGGTGGGGGCAAGGGGTGGTTGTCAGAGCATAGCGGGGCCTCAGTGCAGTAGAACAGCTTCAGGAATGTCAAATATCTCACAGCTCAGAGAGAAGAGCATCTAATACTTCAGTGCAGATGTGTGAAGGTCAGCTCCTATCCTCTCACACATGCACAGATGACCAATGCACAGACAACACACACACATACTAAATATCTATGAAAGTTTAATGTTTGTGTGTGTGAGAGAGAGAGAGAGGGAATGAATATGTCTTCTGTTTTACTGTCAGTGAATGAATCAGTATTCTCTTATTTACTCCATTACATATTAATTCTTTAGCACTGACCTCTCTGTCTCTTTCTCACACATACACACACACACAATGACAAAAGGTACACTGCTTAGTCTCAAGAGGAACATTTGAGAAATGCTTTAACCTCTAAATATGATCCTGACCTCATGTTCTAGCAGACTAGAGTAATGAGTAGAGGGTACAGCTGAAGCTTGGCCCATTTCAACTTCTTTTGGATGTTTCATCACACTTGTCAAAAACTTGAAATGGGCTGCCTGTAGTGGTGTTAATAGGCCCTCCACTGTTGGTTTTGCATTTTGGAGAAGTGATAAGGCTTTGTGATAATCAAAGTATAATATGAATATTATATTTACCGCCTTTTTCAGTTATGTTTGCCTTCAGTAGCTTCATCTCACAACTCATAATTGTGTAGCTGAATGTTACACAATTGAGCACTTACAGCGAGGAAGGGGCCAGTGCTAGAATGCTAGAAATGAATAACTCTTATATCTAGCAGACCAGCAGAATAAAGCAGCATCAGAGTTGTGTTAAGGGAGAAAAGTAAACTTGCATTAGTTATCATAAAAAACTGTGTGAAGATTTAGATGCATAAAACCAGATTTTTTACTTGGTGAACTGTAGTGAACATTGATTTAAAAAGAATAATTATACAATCATTTATTACTGATACTCATGAATGTACTCTACAAACTGCTGGGTGATTGTTTTTTAATACCCAGATGCTGGATTAAGCCTGTTGTCGTTTGTTCGGTTATCTCCACAGTGATGGGTACTTTAGCTACTGGGTTAGTGTCATCCACCCCCACCCTCCAAAGTGCTGTGTAGATTAGCTACTGGGTAGTGTCTTTTTCATTTCACTGTGATAGGATTTTGGGTATGGTTACCCACCTCAGGGATAGTAAAACTGGGTCAATTTCCCCACTCGCAGTACATAATGAAGCTGATTAGAATAGAACAGCTAATGTGTTGCCCACACGATGGGATTTTAAAAACCCTAACCAATGTTGAAGACACCTCATACATCATATTTGTCATGAGTTTTCTGTCCTTGAAAACTGTTAGTGTAGTGTGGGGACTTTTATAACTATCTGCCCTGAATGAAACACCACACACTTTAAGATTATGGATGATTCAGATCCTCAAAATCTCAGTTTCTCATGAACAGGAGTTTCTTGTGAATGAGATGTAAACAAACTGTGCTGTGCAAGTGTTGAGTGCTTTGAGCTCTGAAAAAGAAAAGGATGTAGATGACACCATGGCTTATACATATTGCAGTGCAAGCTGAAGTGAATACATACTATTCTAAACATTATACTAAATATTATGTTGATTTTTCTACCCTGACTCCAGTGGGACAAGATTGGGGTAGTAAAGACTGGGTTGTAGACACCCCCACACAACAGGATAAGCTGGGAAGATTTTATATTTACAATCATCCTGAAATTGGGAGACCTTTTGCCTTTGTTGGGAGGAGCAAATCGTCCTCAAAATTGACCAGATTATCCTGTACTGTGGGCTGGGAATAAACTTGCTTCATTTCATCAGACAACATGGGACTGAGATGACAGAAGTCTACAAACAAATTACTTTTACTTTCTACTGAAGTACAAACCGGATTCCAAAGAAGTTGGGACACTAAAAAAATTGTGAATAAAAACTGAAGGCAATGATGTGGAGATGGCAAATGTCAATATTTTATTCGTAATAGAACATAGATGACAGATCAAAAGTTTAATCTGAGTAAATGTAACATTTTAAAGGAAAAGTATGTTGATTCAAAATTTCACAGTGTCAACAAATCCCAAAAAAGTTGGGACAAGTAGCAATAAGTGGCTGGAAAAAGGAAATTGAGCATATA